>CATIWQ010029968.1:0-26052 GCA_949673415.1 Euphorbia schlechtendalii
AAGATAAAAGACCACGCACACTTCCTCTAATATCCCAATTCTAGAAGAAATCAACCATGGCTTAAATATTTTGCAATGGCTGGCAGAGAGTAATTCTAACAATTCTTTCTTTTATTTCATTTTTTCTTTAAATCAAAGAAACATCATACAAAACCTAAAGCATATTTCATTTTCAGTTTTACTATTACACAAACTAAATTAAGGTGTATAACAATGCAGAATAAACCACATACAGCTGGAAATATGGGCTGGAAATCCGCATAATAACTCTGATTTGAAACAGGCAGTGTGTATGTGAGTGTAATTAATAAAAATAACAAAAATAACTTAATAAAAAATTAAAAATAACATAATAACTTAATAAACCAAATACTGTTGGAAATACAGGCTGAAAGCTTGAAATATTCGCATAATATCATCAATAACTTAATAACTCTAAAACAGGATTGAAATATTTGCATTATTTCATATGACATGTCACATGATATAATATTTTAACTATTACTACTTGCTGCATTAGGACACAAGGGAAAAAGAAAAAGGAAAATAATAAAATCAAAAGTACAATGAAACCAGAGCATACCTTAATAAAAAAATAGAATGATGAAGTTGAATTGTGACTGATCATGACTGAACTGTGGACTCTTCAACAGCAGACAACTCAGGCCAAAATCAGCAAGTTGAGGGCTTGAGGATGAGGCAGCCGTGAATTGGTTATGCAGGCAGATTAGTAATTGAAAATTGATTGGTAGAATCGGTTATTTATAGAACTATAGAAGACTAAGCAGAAGTAGAGTTTTAAACATGAAAAACTAAAGTATTCTTAACTAAACAGAATATATACATGTTTAGTATTATGTAATAAATAGGAAAACTTAAGCATTCTATACTAAATAGGTAAACTAAAGTATTCTATACTAAATAGGAAAACTAAAGTAATTCTGTGGCTTTCTATTTCAAAACTAAATTGGATAAAGGCAATAGAGTTTTAAGAGGTGAACATACAAATAAAAAACCCTAAAACTACTTCTTTGGAGCCTTATATGCGCCTCTAGCACCGTGTGCCTAGCACCTCACATACAAAGGTGCACGCCTTTGTCATATGCACCGCCTATAGGGCTAGGAGGTGCCAGCCTCCTCGCCTAGTGCGCCTGAAACACACCTTTGACTACAATGCCCACCATCCTTTAAGTTTAGGACAACTATAAATCCACAGTTTCTTTAAGGATGGGAACACTGCTTTTCCATAGGGAATGCTCACCTCGTCATCATCTGTTATATACTCCAAGTCAGGCATTTCAGAAATCCATAATTCCTGAATATTGGTGAGAGGGGGAGTTGTATTACGCAACTTTGTATTATCATCATGCTGAGTTGAAACCATCTTCATGGTCATAGTTTGTTGCAAAGGTTGGATCCCAGAATTGATATAGCATAGCCTTTCCTGAAGAGATGGAAACAATGGCATGAAAACTAGCTCTGGACAATCCATTACTTCCAATAAAGAGAGGCTAGGAAACCAAGGCACGTGTGCTTCTGCATCATCATTCATCTTGCTTCGACATCCCTTCAAATTAGCGCAATTCCATATCCAAAGTTTCTTTAAGGATGCAAAGAATTTCTCATCTCCATCAATAGAGTAATTCCGAGCATAGTAGGCGTACTCCACATCAGTCAAATTATCAAAATAAAACTCTCTGAGAGAATGAATTTGATCTAGTGAGGGGTAATGTTTGCATCCTTTGCAGTTTGTTAACCAAATTACGGTAAAAATTGCAGGAGTAGAAATCGGGCTTGCCCACTTGGACTATTTGGTACTGTCACATTCAACATCAACTCTGATGATTCTAAGTTAGCATTATCAAACTCCAATTTCACTTTGATTGACAGAATTAACGGCATCCAAGTCAACTGAGGGTAATTTTGAACATCCAGCAAAGTCAAACCAGTTTCCATTGTTGTTGCTACCACTTCATTACCATTTCTTATCTTCCACCATCCCTTCAGATTGGGACACTTCCAAATCTATAGCTTTACCAAGGAAGGGTAGTACAGGGATTACCTTCCTTCGACAAGGTTGTTATTCTCATGCGTTTCTACATACTCCAACTCATCTACTTCACTAATCCACAATTCCTTAAGTGAAGAGATTTTATCCAAAGAAGGAAGATACCAACATCTTTTACAATTATCTATCCAGAGCTCTACCACATTTTCAAGGCAAGAAAGCCAACTAGGGAAACTCAAACCTCTATAATGATACACATTTAGCCATGTTAGATTTTGATTTAGTTCGAGTTTTTCTAATAACCCTTTATCATTAACATCATTGCCCTTAGCATCCCCATCCCAAGTTAAAACTAATGACTGAAGATACAATTTTTCTTTCAAAATATGGGTCTTAGATTCAGCTAAACTATTTCCCACATATCCTAGATTTCTAATTTCTAGATTCCCTCTCAAGAGATTAAGCCTACGCAGTTCACTCAAGTTAGCAGCATGCTAAGAGTGTGACGCAAAACAATCCTTGGCACTTACAAACCATGTTATGGTTTGTAAGGAAGTTAATTACCCTATCCCACTTGGCATATGACTCAAACTTGAACATCCCTCGCAATCTAAATGCTTAAGATTAACAAGCTTTCTAATTTCTTTTGGGAGTTCTGATAGGTTTTCACAGCCAGAGAGCTTAAGGACTTGCAAATTTAGAAGCTTTGTAATAGAATCTGGGAGTGTCTTGATTCCACCATGTTTAGAAACATCAAGGTACCTTACGTGTTTCAGTTTCTTTAAGGAAGAAGATGAATTCTCAATCCCTAAACCATGTAGATTAAAAACACGTAAACGCATAAAGGTTGAAAAATTAGCTTGATTACTTGGGCTATCAAGAAAACTTGATGCTTGACTTGGCAGAAGAAATGATTGCAACCGCTTTGCTTGAAGCAAATTCGTTGGAACTTGCTAAGATGAATCTAGATCGTAGCTGTATGACACGTGATGAGTTGTTTCATCGACATTTTCTGCATTTGATTGCACTACTTTGCTCTCATTCCTACCCGCTAAGTTTGCAAGATCATTCATCGAATCAATCATCTTGCAACTAATGACATTGCCAACTACATCCTTAGTCAATTCCTGGAAAAAAGACCTCCATGATAACTCCATAAAATACTCTAATCCTATGACTTCAAGAGACAAATCAGGATCCTGTGACTTGACAAACCCTTCCGCAATCCACTAAATAATCAACAATCTAACATCAAACACATGATCTTTTGTAAATAAACTACAAATTCTAAAACAATGCTACAGATGTGAAGGGAGATAATTACAGCTTAACCTAAGAGTTGGCAAGATATTATTTTCACTTTGATCTAACTTTGAAAGTTCATTTTTCATAAAGGTTAACCACTCAGTCTCAGGATTTTTGAATGACAACATGCTTGCAATTGTTTTTATGGCAAGAGGAACCCCAACACATTTCCTCACAATCTCATTCCCTGTTTCTACCACATGTTTGTTTTTCGGCTCTTTCCCCCCAAACACAATTTCCACTAATAAAGACCAAGACTCACTTTGACACAACCCTTCCAAATCATGTGTGTTCAAAGGGCTCGTTATTGCTGCAACTTTTCGAGAACGAGCAGTTACTAAGATCTTACCCCCCGTTTGATCCCTTGTAGACATGACTCTTTTTTTCTTTATTCAGCTTAATCACTAACAATCACTTTAGACTATCCCACACCTCCGTATCTTCATTCCACACATCATCTAACACAAACAAGAATGAACTTTTTTTCATCTGAACATATATCTAAACTTTTTTTTCAAAGTATTGAGCTCAAGATCTTCAGCTTATTTGCCAGTTGCAGACTCTAATATCTTTTTGACAATGGTTTTGACATCAAAAAGTTCAGATACACACACCCAGAGCCTCAACGAGAAGTTATTCTTAACTCTCTCGTCACTGAAAATGACCTGAGCATATTGGCTCTCCCCTAAACTCCCAATCCCAACAACCGAAACAGTTGACACAATCTCATTCTCCTCTAAACTCAACATAAGCCCTACAATTTTATCCTTATATCTATCTCTCCCAACAACAAATTTCAGGATTAGAAGAATTAGTCTGATACCTCAAATTACTGATAGGCCATTTCTCCAAGGGATGAATTTCTAGCTTAAATGTCTCCCTGTCCTTGTAAGTACCATCTAATTTCAGCCTAAGATCTTTGATTTTATGACCCATCCGAAGACTATAAACAAACTGGTTTTGATCTCGAAAAGAAAATTCGTACCTCCCTTTTAATTCTTCGCCCCTCCATCAGTTCTCGACACTAAGCCTCTGTAAGAAAATCATCGAGCAGGTCATCTGCATCAAGAACAGCCTCATTTGACTTCAATAGCCAATCTCTGATTTGATGACTAAGAGCCTGCTACTCCTCCGCATCACGAAGCACAACTTGTATGCTTGAAATTGTACCTTTGAGCAGTCAATTTTGCCATTGACACCCCACCATAGCAAAATTTCGCGGAGAGCTCGAGAACTTAATTGTCGAATGATTTCTCCTGCAATGTCGAAGAGAATTGACTCAGCCATTTTGTCAAATTGTGTTTATGACTATGTTGTTGTGATGAGTAGGAGAAAAATTCATAACTTCTTTATAGATATGAAGCCTTGACATGGCTTCTTCCTCGGATCTATTTGGTATTGCTTTTCAAGCTGCTATCCCAATAAGTTGCTCTCACAAACTTTTTATAGAACTACATATTTTGACTTTGAACAACACATTTTGGTCTTTCATACTATTTAATTAGGAACTGTCTGACTTGTTTTTTCCAAAATCAACTCTGCTGTTTATAGGAAAAGCTTGAAAATGAAGCTTTTCAGAAAAGCAGCTTGGGAAAGCAGAGCCACTTCTTCTCCAACTGGGAGATTAAACAATAAATTTATTAAATTGTATTTCCCAGCAAAGTTGAATGATGGTTTTTCCTGCCATTGGTAATATGAGTTGAAAGGTTGGTTGAAAATTAAAATCAGTGTTACCCTAACGATAAAACTGTATAAAGCTGAGTTGGAGTCAACTTTTAAACATTAATCAAAGTTCAAACCTTAAACCTTGGGGAGGGTTTCCCCCTTAATCAAACCTCTATTATAGTTGAGTTGTTACTATATTAATTAATCGGTGAACAGAATTTCGATGACAAAATAAAAAATAATTGATGCAAAAGAAATTAGGTTGCGTAAAATTTGCTAATTGAGCTTAGTTTTAATTGATACATCCACCAAAAATATGTGTGGGATTTCAATGATAAAAGTCATTGTTCATTCGAATTCCATTTTAATATAAAATAGGTAATGTGAAACTTTTAATAGAAATTTATTATTTTTGTATTAACATAGCTACTTTAATAACATATTTCATAAATATTATTATTTTTTATGAGCAATTAATAGTAATGTTTTAAAATCGGGTTGTGCAGGGTCTAAGCGGGATTTTTCATAACACCGCCACGATTTTAAGTAGTTGGACAAACCTAGACTGTTACCACTTTAGGTGGGGTTAAACAGTCTTAAATGGACCTAGGCAGCGTATTCTTAAGTTAATAGGTGTCTGAATCGAACCACCAACTTTCGTGACATAGCACTTCAACTAAATTTAATTGGTTATTAATTTTATTGAATAGAAAATTGTGAAATTATTTTATTAACATTAATATAATAAAAGTAGTGTTGGTCATGGTTACTTTGCTTTTTACAAAATAAATCTTAGTTTGCTCATTATCACGATTGAATCAATCATCACATCACTTATCCAATGATGATAAATAGCAATGCAATGAATATTTTTTTTAGGGAAAATTTAAAAAAATTATAACTTGGTTTTACTCATTTGCAAAACGGGGTCTGAGAAATATTTATTTTTTACAAAATAGGTCTGTGTATTCAAAAAATTTGCAAAAAGGATATGTGATTTCAGAATAGTGGTGTTACATTCAATATGTTAAACAATTCAATATTCAATAATAATTTAACTTTATTATTTAAAAATTATACGACGATATTTGAATAATATTTTTGGAGATTTTTTTATTTTTTGTGATTTTTTGAAGTTCGTTATCATAAATTAATTAAAAAATACTTTCACCATTCAAAAAATTACAAAATTTATAACAAATGTGTATTGCATTTATATTAACCATGCAGCAAAATTCAAATAAAAACGAACAAAACTATCCATATTCGTGACATATTTTAATATTGAGAATCCTATATTTGCAAACTTTTTAAAACCACAAAACTCTTTTGCAAAAATCAATTCCTCAAATCTCTTTCTACAAATGAGTGAAATCACGTGCTTTTTTAAATATTTCCCTTGTTAAATTTGTCATACAAAAACCAAATAAAAATATCTGGATATATTTAGAATTGAAGAAACACATTATATACCAATACTACAAATGCCTTCATATAATAAATTCAGTTATGTGTTATAAAACTACTTGTTAAATCAAACTAAACAAGTAATACTACATACGATTAGGTTCAGCAGTTAAATGTTTAGTACGATTATGATATCATTGTTTCAAAATGTTCTTTAGAGTAAATTTTGACAATAGAAAAATGTCTTGGGGTTTTAGTCACAATTATAAATTGGCAAACTTAAAAAATGTATAATGTTATTTCACTCATTTGTAAAACGGGGTCCGAGAAATTTCTTTTGCAAAAGGGGTTTGTGGTTTCAAATAATTTGCAATAGGTGGTCTCTAGAATAGTGATGTTATATTGAATATTTTAAACAATTCAACATTTTAATAATTTAACTTTATCATTTAAAAATTATACATCGGAATTTGAGTAATCTTTGGAGATTTTCTTTTATTTATTATGTTTTTTTGAAGTTTGCTATCATAATTTAATTAAAAAAATTGCACTATTCAAAAAATCACAAAATTTATCACTAACGTGTATTTTATTTTTTTCACCATCTTGCAAAAATACAGATAGAAACGGATAAGATTATTCATTTTCGTGACATTATTTAATATTGGGAATCTTCTATTTGAACTTGAAATCACGAACCCTTTTAGCAGAAAATTTTTTTTTCAGATCCCCATGTTGCAAATGAGTGAAAAGTTTATCATGTTTGATTCACTTGTAACTTTTGAATAGTGAAAATTTACACTATCTCGAGAGCATGAATAAAAGATGTATGTCTAAATTTGAAATTTGAAACATTTATTAATTTCAGTCAAACTCAACCATCTATCTAATTTTAAGAATGGATAGATGGTTGATACCAAATCATAAATTCAAATATTTCCATAAAATAAGTGTTATTTCAGGATTAGTCCTCCAACCTATTTTTAAAGTTTATTATTTATCCACCATTGACTTTAATTTTATAGAAAATGATAAACATACAAGTCTAAAACCCAAACCGTTCCGTGAGAAACTCCTCCCTAGATTTAATAATTTTCATTTTTTTCTTTTATAAGATTATTTGCAATTTGTTTTGTGATGACCTCCCTAAGGCGCAACAGCCGCCATCAACTCCACCAGACTGATTTTTTACACCGATCATCCATTGCTTTCGGCCGGAGACAGACCCCTCGTGATCGCCAAGCAGTACACAGGAACCATTCGATAGGTTTTCAGGAGGTTTAGGATAGGGACAGCCCGAATAACGTGTATTTCAAAAACTTTCCCAATAGCTATGATCACACAGTCATGAAACGAGTATTCGCGAGGTTGGGAGTGCTAGGAAGAGTTTGTGGCTAAGGGGAAGAACTGGAGAAACTTAAACTTCGTTTTCCTCACTTCGGACATCCCCTTACCGATGCAAGAGGTTCTATACATGTTGAATTCTATTTCTATTGGAGTTGTGAAGTTACGAGCGTATAGGGCTCGTTTCCTGAGTCGAATCGATGGGCAACAAGAAGTTAGAAAGAAGATTTTGGTGTATCAGGGATCTAAAAAGGAGTTTAGGGATTATTTTCGAGTTGCTCGATCTTATGCTAAGGTAGTATCACAAGGGGATAAGGGTGCGAATAATGGACTACCCTTGAATGAAGGGGTATTACGGTCTAGGTCAGATGTCGTTTTGTCTCGATCGAAGGTGGAGGAGGTATCCGAGAATAACTCAAACCTTGTAGTGGAGGTTGCACCATGGAGAATGCGAGCTTGCGTGGTAAAACTCCTTTCTATTTCTAATATTAGAAATACTTTTGAATTGTAACTTGATAATGAGTTCGATGTTGATTTTGCGGCTCCGGTGGGAGGAGACTACGTCATTGTCGATTTTGGTTCGGTAGAAGCCATGCAAGACTTCGTGCATGATGAGTGGGAAGTGGTCTGCCACATTATTAAACATGCATTATTCTAATGAGTTTTCGACTACTGAATGTATTGTATATCTTGATTTGATGGGGATTCCACCAACAATGTTATGCAAACCATTGGTTGGGAAGCTTACTAGTAGCTTTGGTAGAGTGATTGCTATCGATGGAGACTTTTCCCATCCGGGCCGTTTGGATTTGATTTCTTATCTTGTGTCAGTACCGGTGGTCATGAATGAGAAATCTTTTAAGCTTCGGGTTAGTTCGCGTGATTTTATTGTGGTTGATGAGTTTCATCAAGGAGTTGGGTGTGACAAATGTGATGAAACCTTGAGTGGGACGTCTAGTGATCCGACGAAGTCGAGATTAGAATTGCCAGTCATGGAGGATGATTCCTATAATAATTTTCAGGAAGGATCTAGCAATTTCAAGCAGCAAGGAATGGTAGTGGGATCAGCAGCTGTGACAGGTGAGCAGAATGCATCGGTATGTGCAGTGGCAGCTAGGACTAAGGGTTCTAGTTGCAGAATTGGGTGCGATGCAGAATTGGGGGTGATGTAGTGTCTGTTTCGGGCAGCAGGCTAATGGTTACAGCGATAGCTCTGCTGGACAGCAGTTCATCCCGTCTAAATTTACGCGGATCAGGCTCTCATGAGGTAACGAGCTCTTCAAGGCCTGACACTCTAACATGAACAAGGTGATTTTAAGAGCTAGTGACAACGAACAAAGATTTAGTGAAGAGGTGCTAACTTTTAATTGTGCAAGCGTTGGAGGACAAAAGAGGTTGCTAGTTTCAAGTGAGTAATCGAGTTTTACGTTTTTATGTCAGTGAATTTTTTATGTTGGAATTGCAGCGGTGGCGTGGTAAATGGGGTGAAACAATTTTTCGTACGTTCTTTAATTCAGAAATTGAGCTTGGACTTTTTTTGCCTTATAGAAACTAAAATGTCGGAATCTTCGGACCAAATTATACAGAAGTATTGGGGACATAATGACTTTGGGGTTCACTTTGCTCCATCTCAGGGCCGACCCGGTGGGATTCTTGTCTCGTGGAATTAATCGTTCTTCAAGGTACCGTAATTCGTTGTGAATCTAGATGGATTTTAGTGTACTTTACTTCGATTCATATGGATTTCCATGTTTTGAGCATATACGGCCCTACAAATTATACCGAACGGAACCAACTTTGGGATGAGTTGACGCTGTTAGTTAAGAGGTTTCAAAAGATTATCATTTGTGGGAACTTTAATGAGGTATTACATAGTTCCAAGCACTCGGGGGGTCTCTAACTCGATACTTGCTTTTAGGAATTTTGTTGAGAGTTGTGGTTTGTATGACATCCCTCTTGATGGAAGAGATTACAAGTGGTCTAATTGCCTAGCCTTTTCCTGAATCGACCGCTCTATGGTTTCGAACGAATTACTTGACATATGGCCCACATTAAACTTGAAAAAAATTAATACGATGCTTTTGGACCACTTTCCTATTGTTTTCTTATCACATATTATTCTACCACCGGGTTCGAAACCGTTCCGCTCCTTAAATTGCTGGTGGGAAAATTCAGAGTTCTTACCTTTCATTAGAGGGAAGTGGGTCAAAAGTTGCAATAAATGATCTACAAGGGATGTGGATTTCAAGTTGAGGAAAATGTGGGATTACATTAGACCGTGGCATACCGTGAATTTTGAAGGCTTGGAAGTATCAATCAAATTGTTGGAGGCGAGAGTGGTGGAGCTGACTTCTAGTTTGGTTAGTATGCCTATTGAGGGGGCTACGGGTTTGGATTTGTATAGGGTAAGGGATGAGTTAACTTCGAAGAGATAGAGTTTTGAGAGAATTAGGAAACAACAGTCAAGAGTGACTTGGGCGCTTCAGGGGGATGACAATACTAGATTTATCCATCGGGGTTGCTTCGGCCAGGCTCGAAAAAATTAGGGAGTTTTACATGGACGTTTTTGCAACGAGGGCTGAGATTCCATTTTCTCTACAGAAATTGGATTGTTGGGAAGTGTCTAAGAGGGTTGATAGGAGGTTGGTCGCTCCTTTTACTAATGAGGAAGTATGGGCAGCAGTAGCGTCTTGTAACAAAGGGAAAGCACCGGGGCCGTAAGGCTTCGAATTTTACTTTTATAAGCGATTTTGGAATGAGTTGAAATCGACCATTATGGAGGTGTTTGAAAAGCTTTATGCGACTGGAGAATTGCCAAATTTTATCAAACGATCCTTCACCATTCTCATTCCCAAAGTACTGGGGATCGTCTTTACTTGGAAATTTTCACCCAATCTCTCTTGTTCATGGCATTTATAAAATGGTCTCTAAAGTCCTCGCTGCCCGCATCAAGCCTACCATCCCGGTTTTGATCTCAGAAAACCAATTCGGTTTTTTGAAGGGTAGAAGCATTCATGAGTGCTCGTTCATCGCATCGGAGGTACTTCACTCTATTAATGTTAGTAGGCGTTCATGTTTAGCTTTAAAACTCGATTTTAAGAAGGCTTATGATAGTATTTCTTGGAACTTTATTGATGTGGTTTTACGAAGAATGGGTTTCACCGATAAATGGATTAAATGGTTGGCTAGTTGTAAAGAGGGCTCCTCGATGTTGATTATGGTCAATGGGACTCCGAGCGACCCAATTCGGCTTCAAAGCGGGGTTAAGTAAGGGGACTCGATGTCTCCTTTTATTTTTGTGCTTGTCATTGAGGGGTTGAAACAATTATTTGATGAGGGTATTTGAAAGGGATTGTTACCAAGCTTTCGAATTGATGGGTCAACTAGCGATATCTATCTACTTCAATTTGCAGACAACACTTTGTGCTTCATTCCGACCGACGAATCTCTAGTTCCAACCGTCTGAAGGATTCTCCGATGTTTCGAAGCGATCTCGAGTCTTAGTATTAATGTTCACAAGAGTTCTCTTATGGGGTGAATATGAGTGATTCGGATTTGAATAGATTTGTCGAGTCTCTGGGATGTAAAGTAGAAAAGCTTCTGATCGTGTAATTGGGTGCTCCTTTGAGTTATAAGCGTATTCCAATATCAAGTTGGAATCCGTTGATAGCAAAATTCCATGGACTTCAAAGATGGTTAAGTCAATGTTTGTCTTGTAGCTGTAGAGTGGTTTCTCATTAAATTAGTTCTAGCCTCCTTACTCATCTACTTGCTTTTGATCTACAAGTTACCTTCTGAGGTGAATGGTAAACTTATTCAAATCATGAGGAATTTTCTTTGGAAAGGTGATGCTTCGGGAAGAGGAATTAGCAAAGTAAATTGGGAAATGGTCTCCTTACCATGGTGCGAGGGTGGGCTTGTTATAAGGGATTTTAAGTTAGTAAATTGCAACCTTCTTTTGAAGTGGATTTGGAAACTTTGGTGGATGGAAAATGAGAGAATATGTTATTGATATTTGTGTGAAAAAGTATGGCTTTTGTTCGTGGATAGCTTTGCAAAAATTCGATGTTAGGCGTCTTTCGCACATATGGAAAGGCATCATTGCTTCTTGTGTATCTAATGATGAGTTGTGAACCATTTTCAAATCGAATGTTAAAGTGGAAGTGGGGAATGGTTTAGGGTGCTCCTTTTGGCATGACAACTGGACCACGGAAATACCCTTAGCTGACTTATTTTCAGATGTGTACTCTATTTGTAATCGAAAAGAATGTACTATGGCAGAGGGATGTATGTTGTTGTTTGGGGCAGCCCCCTTTTCAAGGCCTTTTTGAAAGCGTAACCTTATGATATCGAGCCGTAATCGATGCTTACAAATCCGAGAATGGATTTGTCAATCAGGGTGGGACTGGTGTAACGTCGGAGCTGCTGCTCGGGCTGTTTCAAGGGGCTGATGATGTCATTATATGGAAGGGTGGAGGCTCTACAGAGTTTTCGGCGGCAAGTTCGTAAGTCTATAAAACGAGGCATCATGGAGAGGGGCCGAGTTCGATATAATATGGCGGTCGAGATTAACTCCAAAGATTAAATTCTTTGGGTCGTTAGTTTTCCACAAAACTTTCGTCAAAGATTTTCTTACTATGTAGAGGATGCATTGAAGAAGCGACATGTCCATTTTGTGACAAGTTAGAATCCATGGATCACACACTTTTTCATTGATTGAGAGCTCGTAGTGTTTGGTGCGATTTCTTCCACCTATTCGATCTTGTGTTGACCATTCCGGAACGGGATATGACTTCTTGTTAGGTTGGCAGTCATTCTTTCGGGTTGGGATAAATTGGAAGTTCTTTACATCGTTATGATTTTTCATAGCTTTGAATATTTGAATAAGGAATAAAAAGATTTTCAAAGACAATCAAAAGAATGAATACTTAGTTTAGCTAATTTTTATCATCACTTTCTACTTTTATGTAACAAGGTTGCGCTTCCGTTTAACATGAATGATATTCTCATTCATCCAAACGATTTACTTAATTGTACATAACCTTATCCTCCCCTGGAGAATGTTGTAAATTGTTTTATTAATGAACAAGTGGATGAGTATTTTGTAAGCAATCTTCTCGCATTAAATTAGTTAGAATTAACACCCAGATATTTTCCCTCATTCCAACCTTTTTCAACCTTTTTCAAACGAAGAAACACAATGTTTCTCCAAAAAATTTTTCAAAGAAAAAAAATTACTTGCATCTTTTTCTTTTATAAGTTTATTTGTTAGGAATGAAAAGTGCAATACAACTTTTTTCACTCATCCATTACTTTCTTATCTTTCTTTTTCCTCGCTTTTTTATCTTGGTATTATTTGTGAAAATAATCCACACCCACTACACGAAAATCTACTTTAAATGTTGGAAATTGCAGTTAAGCTTCTAAATACTGTAAATTTGAAGGTCCAAATGACCTTTTTTATGCCGAAAAAAAAACCTTAGTTACTAGTTTTGACCTTCACCTGATTTCCATAAACCGTAAATTATGTTACCATTTGCTCAAGACATGTAGAAGCTCAAATACCGAATAAAAAAACAGAGAAGTTGTAACAATGTTGCTGCAACCAACATCCCTCTACCATAGAAACAGAAAATTGAAGCTACCAAAACAGAATTTTGGGGCAAAACCAACTTTCCCTGATCAAGGCGCAACCAAAATACGCCCAGCTACTTGGTCGAGATCCCTTTGACCGCTTGAAGTGATTCTTCTTCCACTATTCCAACACAATAAAAATGCACATCAGGGCAGATACATACTAAGACAGTGCACCTATAACATGGGTTAGAAAGTATAGTGCTTACCCTTTCGGGTCGATATCAACAATGTTTGTTTTTTGCAATTGCTGAAGAATGTGGCGAGCAACGGCCCCACTGCTCTTGCCAAAATGAGGTGGGCGACTGCCATTCCTCTTGCTCCCGCCATATATTCTACGGAAAGCCCCCACACCAAGGCCTCCCCTCAAGTAGACCTTTCGGGCAATTGAGGCTGCACCACAACATGTAATCATATCAAGAAAAGCAAGAGAAAAGTCCACATTGAATAATACCAATCTTACAACCTCTGGTATAGAGAGAATTCACAAAGGCATGACTGCAAAAAGCAAGACTCACCAGCTCTGATATAGTACCAGTCGGGATCATAAGGTGCCAGCTCCTTGAGGGTCCCAGTCTTCACGATGTCGGACCATGGGGGCAACTCGATCTGAAATCCAAATACGCATTATTTAAACTGTGTACCTATGACATAGGCATGCTCAAACACTAGCCATCACGAAGAGTATGAGATAATACAGACAACTTCTACCAAGAATCCACTTTAGTTGACACAAAATAGAACTGAGCACGACAAGATCACATATTTTTTGTTTCTAAAGAACACATCCACGAAATCTAAATTGGTTTCTGGTTACACTAGCGTTCATTCGATCATCAATTAACACTCAACCTGTAAAGTATTCACTGAACGCAGAGATCCTCAATCCTACATTATGTTGAACAAGAAAAAAACAAATTCAAAAGAACAGCAGAGAATGACAGGTTCTCTGAGTACCACTATAAAGACAAAAAATTAATGCTTGCATGTATTAACAGAACATATCAGACAATATGTAAAATATAACTATTCATATTTGTAAGAAAATACTTGTTTTCCAACCAACAGAAGAATATTCATACCCTAGACAGTCTACAAGTACAACTTGGCTGTTCATTTTTCATTTGCTAACTATGTATTGTCCATTTATTGCTAGAAAGTAAAGTCAAACAAATCTGTGAGACTGTGACATGAGTCATGACCAGAGATAAAACAAACAGAATTTTTAACCTTGCTGTCAACCATCGATATTATTCCATTAACCCTGAATTATGAATGAGAAACCTGAATTAATTATGAAAGAAACAGTTTATCATGGAGATGTATATACAATGCAATTATAAGCGTCAAAACGGAAAAGAAATTTTATATCAAAGAAGTACACAACTACACATCCGGCGCATGAAGTCAAAGGATGTGATAGTCCAAATTCAAACTAAAAAGGCCTAATGAGGAACAAATGGATTATACAACAGTGGTGATAGAAAGAGTCAGAACGGATAGAAAGAGAGTCAGAACGACAATAGTCAATTATCAACGAATGGAAAGTAAGAAAATCACATAACATTCAGTAAAGTTTCAATCCTAAGCAACTTTCCCATAGCAAAATTTAGCATCATTTCCTTCAACTATCTTAAACATAAGAGTGTACATCTCAACTTTTTTTCACAATACCTCCTATGATTAAAATCTTCCATGAACATTTCTCTTCAGTCTTGGCTATGGAAAAAAACATATCATTGCAATTCAAATTTGAATAACAAAACCTTACATAACTATGGTACTTTGTAGGCATATCATAGGATTGAACATTCAGTCACCTAACAAGAGTAAACTCCAGTCGAAATTCCATAACAGTATGCACACTATAATGCAAACAATCAACCAAATAGATATCTTAATGAGCAATAAATCACAAAAAAGCCGAGAAACCCAAGAAACCGAGCATAAAATAGATATATTAAACTTTTTTTTTCACAATACTTGCATCAACACAAAAAAGGAACATTAAAACAGAAAGATAATACCTTTCCAGATCGTTTAAGATGAGCAGCATAAGCCTTAACAAACTCATGAGGTGACACGTCCTTGACAGTCCTAGCAGTGGCCATGTTGTAGAAAAGCGAAGCACCAGTGGGCTGCAGTGTATCAAGCTCAAATCAATTTTGAATAAACAATCTATACTCTAATAGAGTTAAAATTTAAACGGTAGAAGATCAAAATTGATTAGAAACAAGATGTGCAGCAAAAACGAAACTCTACTTAAAAGAAGACGACTGAAACGGCGGAGAGAGGCGGGGTTATTTGTAAGGGTGGCGGCTGGCTACTTCTACTCTGAAGGGAGTTGATAGGGTTTTTGTTACTCAAATTTTATTGAGTTTAAATGGGCAATTTAGGTTCCGGCCCATTTCCCTTTTGCAGGCTTGTTTTGGCCCAAGCTCAGTACAAAACCATTTCTTGGTATATTTTTTCTTCACAACCAAAACAAACAATTATTGGGCCCGTCATTACCTGACCACACAGTGATAAATATGCCATATAATTACGGGAAATTATCGATTTTATTTTTGTTTTGATTTACTATTTATAAAAATATATTCCTAAGAATTTATTTATTTTTTTATTTTTTTATATTCTGATTTTACATCTTTACGTTCTTATGTTTTGATTTTACATTTTTACGTTCTGTATATATACCTGTTATATATCAATTATATGTAAATGTGTTGAATTTCTATTATATGTCTGCTATATAAATTTGTTATATACATGTTATATATCTGGTTTAACACATCTGTTATGTTCACCTAAACTGTTTTAACATATCTATTATATACCTCATATATACCAGTTATATATCTAGAACGTAAAAAAGAAAATTTGAAACAGTTTTCACATAACAATGTAAAATTGAAACTTGAGGAAGATTTTTTTGTAATTTGATAAAAATTTGAGTGAAATTTATACATTGTATCATAGACATTTACCTAAAAACCCCTATAATTATACTCATACTCATGTTAATTAAGGTCGTAGCTTTACATAGTTACTTATTTTTACTTACTTTCCAAAAATTATATTCAAATAGACTTTTGAAAAAAGATGAAGTAAACTAAACTATTACAAAATCTTATTTTTGTAAGGAAAATTCTGTGTGACTTTATTTTCGACAAATGATCTAACTTTTCATTTATAAACATTGAATAATAGCATAAAAAATTATTATATTATTAAAAAATGTGAAATAATGATAATTTTAATGAAGACAAATTCAAATGAAAATGACTTTATATTTTAAATAAAGCAAGTTTAATTGTATGTTAATAATTATTTTTTGGTTAAATCTGTAACCATCTGAATGACATGACAAGTCAATGTTATATTAGTGAAACTTTAGTAGATCATTCTTGTATAATATATTAAATCTATCTTTAAACTTTACTCATGGGATGTAATTTACCCCAACAATAGTTGATAATAAACTTTGCCTAATTATTGGTATAAACTTTTTAATTGATTTTAGTTACGACTTTGTCTTTAGCACTTCCTTGTGCCTCCAATCTTCCTTTATTTTATTTTTAAATTGCATTTTTAAGTCAAGCAGGAAAACAACGTAGAAATAAACTAATAATGAGACATGGAAATATAATTGCAAAAAATAGAAACAATAAAGCATATGCTTGGTATATAGATTGGATACTTGAATTAAAGTCAACATGCCTATAATGCACGCAATGGCAATACCCTTTGATGAAAAGACTTCCCAATTTAATTGGTGTGAAGTTATTCTCATCTAATGGTGTCACATTAGGTGTAGAGAATTAAATTATCACGATACATTTACGTTCATGTTATCTCAAAGTTACAGGAATTGAACAAAATTTATTTAGTATAAATTTATTATCATGCATAGTTGAGTCAAGTTAAGCTGAACTGAAAATTATTAGTATGATTATAAGTTTAAGATAGCATAGTTTATATATGCATATGTTAGTAACAATACGTACGTCCATTCACTTGGGAAATTATTAGGGAGCTTGTTTATTGATTAAACATGGAGAATTCAATAGCAACAACAAAAAATCGAACTTGCGTGGGATATTTTTAGAAAGAGTTTGTTCAATAATGTTAATTAAAACACTACAAGAAATCTAACAATTTCGTTATCACAAAAATAGTTTGAATCCTTGTAGTTTATCAATTATAATTAGATGTTCTTCTATTCAAAATTTTAAAAATGGATGTGAATATGAATAATTAGAATCTCTAATGAATGTATATTTGGCTAGTTTTATTTATTGAGCATTGAATTCGGTATTGTTTCACTTTTATTTTTAAAAAATATAACAATTGTACATGTTACACAATTGATAAATTTAATGAAATTATTATGAATATCGCTTCATTTGATGCATTTTTTCTTTTAAAGAAATTAAGAAATTTTTTATCAGGATCTCGACCAATACCTATAAATCAGAATGATCAAACGGAGAATTAGAAACACTAATAAACATACGTGCACCATGTTTCGCTAACCTACTACAAAATCATTTCTAGCACCTTTTATCGATAATAAATTCAATATGTAAGTTAGGTGAAGACATGTATGTGAAAAAACCCTTGTAAAATCAAATAGAAAAGAGAAGATGGCATTTTAGTAAATAATCAACAAAAGAACAAACATACTATTTCAATTCAGTTTCGATTATATATTTGTATTAAATACAGTTCGGTTCACACAAAATATTACTCCTCCTCGTCTACTAAATATTGTCATTTTAACTAATTCACAGTTTTTAAGATAACAACTAACCAAATGAGATGATTTACTAATTTACCCTTTCATAAATATCCTGTTCAATTTTCAAGACTACTAATTTGTTTAATAAAAACAATTTGACATATAGTCTTTTCTTGTTATTCGAGATTAGAATATAATTATCTTGAAAGTTGAACAAATTAATAGGGATAGGAATGGAAAATTTGAAAAAAAAATATCTTAGAAATACAAAATGATAATAAAAAAGAGATAACGAAACCCCTTTAAAATGATAATATTTAGTACACGAACGAACAGTAAAGCTTACTAACATGGGTTTAGTGATTCATTTAAAGTTTCAAAAAGTCGCTTGTTGTCATTGTTGATAAAACAGAAATCAAAGCAAAGGCCTACAGTAATGTCAAGCAATATAGATGAAGATTTGCTGACGGAAATCCTCAAGAGATTACCGACGAAATCCCTTGCTAAATTCAGGTGTGTTTCCAAATCATGGCACTCTTTAATCACAAATCCATCTTTCATTTCAATCCACACTAATCACACCATAACTTCAGCAACCAATCCCAGAGTTCTACTAAGGCACTACTCTTGGCGTCAAAAACAAGAAAATTACACAATTTATGGCAATTCATTTGATCAATTTTCCCAAGTAGAATTCCCTTTCAAAAGCTACTCTCAGTACTTTGAAATTGTTGGTTCTTGTAATGGATTGCTGTGTTTATCAGATACTTACAGAGTCTATTCACACACAATCATATTATGGAATCCCCCAATCCGAAAATCACTCACCCTGCCTCCTCCCTGCATCGATTGTGATCATGATTACATGTTTGTTCTTGGGTTTGGTTTTGATTCAAAAACAAACAGCTATAAAGTTGTAAGAGTTGTTTACAGTAGAGTCGAAGTCAGGCCTGATGTCGAAGTTGAAGTCTTCGAAACAGGGACAAAATCATGGCGAAAAATCGGCATCGATGGTGTTGATGTTCCTCGGTATGTTATCTCTGAGCTTTCTTTGCAGGTTTTCTTCAATGGTGTTGTTCACTGGATTGGGTACAATCCAAAGAGTGGAAGCGACGATTTTCGGGACTTGAGTATTGTTACGTTTGATATGAGCCGCGAGGTGTTCGATGAAATGCCTGTTCCAGATAGCGTCTGTGAGCTGTCAGTGCTTGATTTGTGTGTCTTCGCTACGGAAAATAAGTTGCTGTCATTAGTACAGTACAATCGGCATCCACGTAGCCAATGGGTTCGGTATGGTAGCTGTTCAGTTTGGGTATTGAAAGAGTATGGAAATGTCGGTTCTTGGTGTAAGCGGTTCACGGTTGATCTACAAGGCGGAGTTGGGAAAGCGTTAGGCCTTAGGGGCGAAAGGTTGTTGCTTGTTACGAGCAATGGCGAATTAGTCTGGTATGATAGCGAAAATGAGGAAATTACTTGTCTTGGAATCAAAGGCATTATGAAGTCCTTTCATATGGAAGGTTATGTTGAATCTTTGACCTTGCTTGACTGCTTCAATGGATCTTATTGAGCGGGAGAAGTTGAATCGATGCAAAATCTCGAAATAATTGAGATTTTCTTTACATTTAGTTGTATTAGTTCGTGCAGCGCCAAAACGAATTCTTAAGATCGAAAACATGCATTCCGCCTTTTGTATTATTGAAGCAAACTCGCAATTTAATAGCTTAGAGATTTTATTATTTTCAATATATAAAATTTATTTTACCCATCACAAATGTGGAAGTATTTTATGGTTGTCTCCTTTTTGCCATTTATGTCAAGAGGTTGTGTAAAGGATATATATATATAGTATGAAAAATACTTGTTTATTATTTGGGGGACTTTGGTTGTGTTTGATAGAGTTAATTTTGGATTGTTGAGTATCATGAATATTGAATTAAACACCATCTTTCGGTTCATATTTCAATGGGTGTTACTAACATGATTTCATACTTGTCCATCTTTAATTAGAATTGTATTAGGCTATGATATTATTTAGTAAGATATTTTTATCAGTAAAATAAAAAAATTGTTGAAATTGTGTACTTATAATTTTATATCAAATATTCTTATCTCAATATATCAAACAATTTTTTGAGTTATTCGATATATATTATCTTGATATATCAAACAATTTTTTGAGTTAGTCGATATATATTTAATCAATGTTATCAAATAAGAAAAAAAAAATTATAACAATTTTATAAATTTGACTTTTTCCTTCACAATTTATGTAGGATGAATCTCCGAAATTTGACCATTAACAATTTTTTCAAAGCTCATTTATTTGTTTTTGGTTAGACAAATAAAACACATTTATTAGTTTCATTATTTACTACTATCTTCCCTAATAGAATAAAAAAACCCACACGATTTTGCTCTTATTTGACTGCAAAACCTATGTAAATTGGCATTCTGTACATTTGACATGTAAAAAGGATATACACATTCTTTCATCTCTGTTGATGACACTAAAACTTTTACTAATATTTTAGGCCTATTAATACACATAACAAAAAGTGTGGTGTGGAATGTCTGGTGACTTGATATAAAAGTCAAAACCAACAAAACAATTTACAACGTGACAGTGATAAAGTAAAAAAGAAAAGCCTTTATCTAGCGTTTCATCTCAAAATCCCAGCAAAAATTAGACAGAAAGACTTAAACAATGTCAGATGTTCCTCAAGATGTCTTAACAGAAATTCTCCTTAGATTGCTTGTAATATCACTCCTCAGATTCACGTCTGTATCCAAATCTTGGAAGTACTCTTCAATCTCCATTCCAAATTTCATTTGGATTCACACCAACGAAACCCGTTACGACAACAAGAACAGGAACAGTTTTTGGATTTGGGTTTGACTCGATATACAACAACTCCAAATAATGGTGCATTGATACCTACTTTTGCCATGCTGAAAGACTCATCGCAAGTTGCACTATTCGGGGCAATCCATTGGGTTGGGTATCCCACTCACATTGACGACATCATAGTCGTTTTTTAAGGTTCATAACAACGAATTTTGGGAAATTCGAATTAGATGAATTAAGTATCAACACAAGCAGTGTAAAATTTGCAAAATTTATATGTGACGTTGTACGGTGAGCTTCTCAGATTGTTACAATACAAGAAAAGGGGAGAGTATGAATTATAAGAGTTGTCGCATATGGGTTATGAAAGATCGTGGAGTCCAAGAATGTTGGAGTAAGTTGTTGATTGTGTTTGTTGATGGAGGCATAGGGAAGAAATAAGTGCTCAGAAATTGTGGCAACAGGTAATGGTGAATTAATTAATATAATCATGGAGTAAAAAAATGAATATGGTATATACTCCTGATTCTTGTTCGTGTTATGTTATTAAGTGAAAACGGTTAAATTTAATTTTGGATTAATAATTGTAATTTTGAAAAACATATACACCGATTTTAAAAGAATTGTATAATTACATTTACATTATTTATAAAAAATAACATTTTTTTACAATCTCTAAAAATTATAAAAATTTAATCTTCTAATTTGATTGATTAAAAGCACCATTTTTTTTGTCTTTGAAAACCTGATGAAGAGAAATGGTTCGCAGAGTACCGATTTAAACAGTTGATACGGTAAAATTCTTTTTTTTTTTTAATTTCATACGTAAAATGCATAAAATACATAAGTAGAAAAGCGCTTTTCTCAAAAAATAGCATTGGTAAATGGTACAAAGCCTAGACCATGTACAAATGTAGTCCATGCTAAGACTTTCCCATCGTAGCCACCTCTATCTGTTTTAACCCAAGCCAAAATATTTTTACTATTCTATTCTATTCCCGAAAAAAAGAAGTCAAAAATACTCTTTTACTGTCTTTTTTTCACAACCTAAACAAGTTTCCAAAATGGGCTCCCCTGGTAAATTCTGAATTTACTGTCTGGTTGCTGACATGGCAGGCGACCAGTAATCAGCGCCGTTGCTGTTTGCCACATGGATGGTAGATTCTACTGGCACTAGACACAGACCCATACCCCTCAACTCCTTTTCTGGCTCTTCTGTTCCATTTTCTTTATCCGCCTACATAATTCACCACAATTAGCAACACGGTTAAAATTTCCCCAAGTAAACAAACTTACCACAGGGGCAGTAGCAGTTAATTTGTGAGCTGTACAAACACGTCAAAAAAATCTACGTTCAATAGTTTTAGAGAGAATTTCAATTTAATGTCAATATTGAACAATCATTATTCGAAAATGAATATTTCAAAATGGTAAAGAAATTGGATAGAAATTTGTTCTATGTTTTTAAGATGAAAAAAAAACAGAAAATGATGTGGACGAAATTAATTGCTATATCCAATGTAAAAGAAAATTAAAAAAAATAATAAAAAAACTCACGGAGAGAGGTTGAGATTGTTGGAGGTAGGGAGAGCAGAGGACCTGAAGCTGATCATGGAGAAACCTGATATATCCCATCGCTTCATGCAATACTGATGCTGTATCTGTCTGCACTTATTTTTTCATTTCTCAATATTCCCATTTTCCAACACTAATAATAATAACCAAACAGTAACAAAATTCAATTCAACTATATCGGATTAAAATAGTCTAAATTCAAAATTCAGTTTCATTTATATATCGGATTAAACTAGTCTAAATTGACGCATATAAACATGGATGAACTTACTTGTAACGTTAAAGTTAAAACTTAAAAGTGTGAATCAAAATGATGGAATGCAAAAACAATTTATGTGAGTAATTTACGTATAGATTTCGATATTACCCAAGTCCTAATTCAATCGCAATTGAGATCAACATTTCACAGAAGATATTGCTGTAAAGTTATTAGCTAGAAACATTACAGTATTAAAAACTAATATTTTATGTAATGTTAGGCTTAATTATCAAAATTAGGCCAAAATAAAAAACATTACACTAGTATATATTGACAAAAAAATTCATTTTCTCTAGAATTGCCTATTTAGTATCTTTACCGTTCCAATTTTAATAAAATTAAAAAACTTTAACTTTAAATTAATAAAAGGCTTAATGGTTAATGCTAACTATGCATAGCTTGATTAAATTGAAAATAATCATGCTAAAAGAAAATCACTTAGACTCTATTGATTTGAACTTTTGTGAGTTGAATCACAGATTCAACTGAACCAAATGTAAATCTATAAATGGGCTAATTTTAAATATGAGAGAACAAGGCTTTAACATTTTACATCAAATAATCACATTGTATAAAAAAGGAACTTGTATTTGTGATTTGATAGTTTAATTGTCAACTTTTGTAAATAATAGAATTTACGTGGGCAAAACTGCAAATAGTTCACCTTGCCAAATGGTGACACGAGCTGCTGCAACGCTGCAATTCTCTCCCCGAGCTTCTCTTTCCTCGCCTGAATCAAAGGCGCCGATCAGCAAATTACAACTTATCAGTTGCATTAAACAAAACTCAACATAATTAAACCAATAAAACAACAAATAAGAACAGCAGATCACTTTGGTTTGGCCAATTGAATTGCATGGATTCTCCTTTTTAATCTTTTTACAGCTTCTCTGAGCTATAGCAACGGATTCACTTGACTCATTTATTCTTCTCTGTAAAAAAAACCCATTTTAAACAAAACCCAAATCCAACTTAATTCTGATCATAAAGTTTCACTTTCACCCAATCACTCACATTGGGTTTGGTTGCACAAGCATTGACATTGGATTTCACACCAATCGCGGTTGTAGCAGCAGAGCCGGCGGCGGACGCATTGGTGATCACAGAATCAGAAGAGTTACAGCAAGCCGCCGGGAAATCATTCCGGCGATGATTAAAACCGCCGTCAAAGCAAAGCATTTTGGGAGAGGAAGAAGAGTCAAAAAGTGGACCCAAACCAGAACAAAAAACGTCATTTTCGTTGATATCAGAGAACAGTAACTGAGAGAAACTAGTTGTAATCTCAGTGTCTGCAAAATGGTCCCCTTGAGCATTTTCATCCATGGTAATTAACTAAATTGGGTTTAAAAAATGGTAAAGATGGGAACTTTTTTCAATAGGGTCCGGATACGGTGGTAGTGGTGGCGGCGGCGGTGGAGGAGCGAGTGAGAATGGTTGAAGGAAAGAAGCGAAATGGTGGCTAAAGACTGAAAAGAACAGCAACCAGTAGAAGAGAGAGAAAGGTTGGTTGGGGAAAGTTCCAAGACAAGCTTTGGTTTTGAGGTGTTTTCAGTCAAAGCCACCGGCCCGAGAAAACCGTGGTTTAGCCGTCCAAAGCAGCAATCTGGTTGGATGGTTGGTTATGGTTAAGGATTATTGAGTGACACCTAGTTGGCTTCATTTACTTAAGAATTCCACGTCCGACATTGACCATCCAGGTGAGAATGAATATTATAACTCAAGGATCTTAGGATTTTAGGTTGAATGTTGTGCAACATTACATGAATGTTTCATTCACTTACATACTCATGTTCCCGGGCTAAACTTTAAGGTCCTAATATTAGATTTTGTCTAATGTTTCATTATTTGTGTGTCGCGTTCACATCTCTTTATTAATGGTATAAAATATAGTATGAAAAATCAGTGAAGTGAGTTTTTTTTTGACATCGTAAATAAATAATTGTAACCTGACACATAGTTGGTTTCATTTATGAATTATACTTGTCTAATGATTACATTATGACGTGTTATTGTGTTATTTTTCATAACCTCGATACTATGTTGTTTTTTTTTAAAGCATACAATTAGTTAAATAAAGTGTTTATTCAATTTCATTTGTTGATATTAACGTCGATTATTATTTTTGTTTTTTTGAAAAAGAAGAAGATATAGATGTTGATTATTGAAATTAACTACTTTAGATATGCTCTGCGTAAAGTATTTGTAACATCATTAAATAGTTAGAGTCACTATTTGAGTTGAATTCATTATTATTTACAATCTATAATTTTAATTTTAAATGAATTAGTCTAATATTGTTGGTTGATATTTACAGATTTGCAATGTAGATATTAACAAATCTACGTCGACCTATAGAAAATAGAGTAAATAATATTACGAGATACACGCATATTGAATGCAATGATATTCATAATTTTTCTCTTTTGTGATAAATTTAGTCAAATAAGAGATAAAGAAGTAATCAGAAACACATGATCCGATCCTGTATCACAAACTAACATTTTATATTGATTTTCTCTATAATTTAATTAATACGCCAAGAAGAATTATTTAGGTTACACTCAAAATGTAAAAGTAAATCACTTGCAACTTCTTTTTATACCTTATACCATTCTATGTGCTAACTGATTATTATGCCCTAATTATACATCATTTATACATTACTTGCTTCAGCATAAACTTATGGCTTATACTTTACTAATATGGTTATTGAAATTTTTCAAGCCTTACAGCCGATTTACAACTTCTTTTACAGGCTTAAAATGAAGCCTTAAGATGAAGACTTACAAGTAGATGTAAATTCTTAATTTACCACCAACTCTAGCTGGCAAAGTCATATACATGTGACAAATGTATGCAACGTGGCCTGTGGAAAGTGACACGTGGACAAGTCATGCCTTCGAGATTCTGATATCCATGGTTTCTTTTCTCTTTTCAATTAATTTGTCTTTTTACTGGTAATAAATAATTATCCAGTATATGAATATTTATATGACCAATTACATATCATCAAAAATATTACTCCCTCCATTTTCAAATAATTATTTTAAGGTTGTTTCCAATATTAATATCATATTATTTAGGATAATAAAAATATTTACTTATTTTTCTGATTTTTCTTCATTTGAAAGTTAATTGGATACCGTATTCTTTTTATCATTTTTAATATGCATTAAATATAAAATGGATAAAATGAGCAAGTAAATCTTAAAACGATACTTAACTAAAAAATTTTAAAAGATCCTAAAAAGATAATTATTAAAAAAAGG
>CATIWQ010030003.1:0-16535 GCA_949673415.1 Euphorbia schlechtendalii
GAGTTTATTTGAATATTCAATTTGGGCTCAATATATATGCATCTACATTTGGGATTTGATTCTGAACAATCATAACCACGCTGGATTGGTGTGAAGTGTTCTATATTGTTTTTGGAAGGCCTGCATTACCAATTTTGTTTGTTTGATATTTAAGTTTACACGATGTGGCTTTTGTTAATTTTGGTGTTTGCTGTTGTGATCATGCTCTGTTACTCTATTTTGTTATCCATTAACAATCTAGGATAGTGTGTTAAAGCGAAAGATTGGCATTTGTGTTAAGTTGTACGCTAAGTTCTCATCCAAGTATCATTTTTTTTAATTTTTTATGTTTCTTAAATATTGCTTGTAGCATAGGGGAACATGATAATTTTAATTTCTATCTTTCTTGCGTTTTAGATTTCGTTCATTTTGTTATGACCTTGCAACAATATATAAATTGTTTTCTGTATTAAGTAAATATGAAAATTTTGTGTGATAATTGGCTTTTCATTGTATTTGGTTACAAATTTTCATCAGTAACAAATTTTTCGCATAAATTAATTTACAGAACTTAAGTGCTGTTAGATTGTATTACTTTGTTGTTTTGAGAAAATGTATCTATAATCAGCATTGATAGAATTCCTAGAGCTGAATGCATGTTCTTTCTTCTATTCCCATGTGTATTCAGTGTCCTAGATATCTCCGTTGGGCACATGAAATGATTATGCTGACAAAACATGGTTTCTGTTGAGGGAATGAGAAAGTCTGATGGCTTTTTCAGGGAATCCAGTGCTTTCTTTTAGTAGTTATTTTGAAAAATTTGCATTCTTTACTCTGCACAATGAGCTTTGTTTGCTTATTTTGATCCTCAAGTCTGTCTGCAGTCTTCTTACCGTCTGTGATATGGTGGCATTTGGGATAATCTATCGAAAAGCTTAATTTTTATTATCCATTCTCCAACTTTCTTTGTGTTTTATCTTCTTCCGCAAGCTGACTTAGACTTATGGTTGAACTAATGATTCATTGGGGACTTGACTGTTTGAATGTTTTCCCCTATGTTTTGTGGTCTTCTTTCAGGGGCAAGGAGACTGAATTTCCAATTGAACCAGAGCTGACTCTAGAGCTCATGATGGCTGCTAATTATCTCCACACTTGATCCAAAAACATTGCTCGTGTCTTCAGTGGCTAGTCTTGCTTAAAATCTGTAAGCATGTGTGATTTCTTAACTCAGCACAACCTCTTATTAACTGTTAGCTCTTATTTTTATAAGAAATTGAGCATTCCGCTTTTGTTGGTTGGGTTTATTGGGCTGGAACGGATGCAGAATAAAATTTCTACACTTGAGTGATCTAATCGAATATTCTGGTGGCATTGCAATGTTTATTTGTTTTCTCAAATTGTTATGTCCATTTCTTTGGAGCTGAAAATTTTGACTTCATAACATACGGAATATGATTGTTCATTGATGTAACTTTGTTTTTACTTTCTAGTGTAAATATTGACTTGTTATCCATGTTATGTTTAAAATATCTCAATAAGTTGATTATCTCTGCCAAGTGTATTATGCCTCAAAGAACAAGGTTTCCTCTTAATCTTGACATGCTTTTTCCTTTAGTAATCTTGTTGCAAACTTGAACATTTAATTAGGATATGAATGCCGTATCCTTCTTTCATTCTTATTTTCACTTCGCAAATATAATTTTTAATTCTCAACTTCAGGCAAATGAATTGAGCACTAACGAAAGATATTAACTACTTGCGTTTTGTTTTAGCATTTTCAGTTGTGATATTCATTTGTAATCGAACATTATTTCATTAGCTTTTGACCAGCTTTTGGGTGTTGTTTATCAATTGGCATATTTGTTTCTATTTCATGTTACAGAAAGTGAAAAACTTGGGCTCCAATGCTTGCCTTTTCTCTATATATGTTTTGTTCCTTCTCCACTTCGATACTCATATATTGCTATAGTTTGTTCGATGTTTACCTTTACACAAGAACATTACTTCAAACTGCAATAATTTGACTTGAAAAAACTTGTTTCCTGTGAAATCATGTTGAAGCCAATTTGATCCCTTGATCTTCTAGATCGAGTTGTTTGTGGAGGATGTGAAATACAATTCTTTACTCCCTTCCACAGGTCATTTTGTGTTGTGTTCTGTGATTTTTTAAGTTGAAGGCTTTTGTTCTGAATTTTCTGTGAACCTTGTATGGTTGTTTCAGGTTCTACTTACTCACCAGATTGTGCCTCGTCATATGTTGATATTGGAGGTTTACTGGAGAGTTTGTATTCTTCTCAGATTCCTGCAATTCTTCACATTGATTTCAGTCTTGATGTTCCCTCTAATGAATTGTAATTACTCTGAGGTCTTGAAAGAACCGGATTCTGTGTTTACTGGAGACATTAAATTTACTATTTCGTAAATATATTTTCTCAGCTTATTTTTGAAACGTGATTAGGCCCATTATTCCACTTCAATGTGGAAGATATGGAGTATATCTGAGATTTCTCTTACAATTAATTTCAGAATTTCATAACGAGAGGCAATCTTACTTACCCGTTTGCCCAATGTAATTTGCGTTGTTTTGCATGAGGATCGTGGAATAACAAGAAAATCAGTCTCAGTAGAATTGGTTGTCAACTCTTGAATTTGGCTAATTACTGTAATTGTTCTGTTCTGCCTCAAATCATCAGCTTTTTCCATAACTCGATAACTGTTGTACCTTGTTTATTTACATTAGAACTACATTTACGCTCTTGTTGTCACATGAATATGAAACTAACCGGATGAATTACTACTATGATGATCTGGATTGGTGCGTACAATAGCTGCCCTACTGAACAATGCTATTGCACTACTTCTTTCTCTGTTACGTTCAGCTTTTTGGTTTCTTGTTTCAGTTTTAGGCTGTAGTTGAAACAACTCTCTCTCAGAGAAGTATTAACTAGACAGGTTGATCTGTCTTCTAAACTGAGCAATATTCCCAAGTTTCTAATGTTAATGTTAAGCCAGAGCAGCAGCAAAGTTAAGATCAATTAGATTTAGCTTCTGTCTTCATAACCGAAAACAATTGAAGTAGAATAAGAACTTGAAAAAAGAAACGAGAGACAAAATTCTCTTTATTGGATATCGAGTTATCAACATACAATTGCTATTGAATCAACTGGATTCTAGTTCAATAAACTGATGATGTCTTCGTTGTTGTACTCAACAAAAAAAAATTTATGTGAACATTAAACCATCATTACAAAATTCAATTAGTGTAAATGACAATGGGACTTCTTACAGTATGAGCTCCATCAGACCAAATGAGCGATGCAGAAACAGTCGCACCGGCACTTAAGCCACCACTATTCACCGTCACGGTGAAATTTTTTGTCTCGTTCAATGAGGTAAACGAGATGACTTGAGGCTCCACTGTGATATTAAGTTTCGAAGTAGTGAAGACCTGTGATTTGTATGTAGTGTTAGCAATGCCCACATTGGTGACTATTCTCGGAAACGCAATTGAGATTGTCTTGTTTGCTTCAACTTTAGAACTCAGAGAAGGGTAATTCAAACCAGTTGTTGACTTCTTAGCTCCTGGACCACAAGTAATATTATTGTCTCCCGAAATGAGTCTGACTTGTTCGTTTGTGTAGTTCGGAAGGTCACAAAGAAATCTGACGTAGTCTTCTTTCTTGGCATCATACACAAGTCCCGGGTTTATTGCTGCTAAAGGGTTTATATGTCCAGATCCATAAGCGAATTCTGAATCGATGCTTGCATTCATTGGACGAGCTACATAGAAACAGAATAAATATTCAGTAAAAAGGGTTTATATTCCTGGTATGAAAAATTAGAATTACCAGTTGTCATGATAGCAGATTTGATTGCTGAAGGGGACCAATCAGGGTGGATTGTTTTAACATAAGCTGCTACGCCAGTGGCATGGGGGCAAGACATGGATGTTCCAGATAGAAAGGTGTATTGAGTATGGCGATTGTCGTCTTCTGAGAGTGGAATTTTAGGAGAAAATGCTGCCAGTATATCCACACCAGGTGCGCTTATATCCGGCTGCATCACATTTCAACACCATGCGTTAAGATATACACACCTTCAAGAAATCTGGAATTTTAGTTTTACTAGACCTTTAAGATATCTGGAGCGATCAAATTAGGCCCCCGAGATGAGAAGGAAGCAACTACTGGAGCAGTAGAATCCTCAACTGCTTCACTTTTTAATATGTTTGCTACGGGATTCCTGCAACACATGAAATGATTGGATTTTGTTTTTGCGCAGATAATAAAAATCAGTCAATAGTCATACTTGGTGGAGTTGTAGTAGGATTCAACAGCAATGTAACTGTCAGGTTGTAAAAATATTGCAGGGAATGGAACAATTGAAGACGCATCCTTTGCACCTCCAACTGATGCGATACTCCCAGCAGCACCTGCTTCTTTAGCCTCGCCGATATATTGAAAGTTATCACAAAGTACAATCTTCCCCTTCACTAGACTCCTTTCAAGACAACCTAAACAAGAACTGGAACAGAACACACTTTATCTTGTCTGTATAAATTAGAGCTAGATTTATTTCGGAGGTAATGAAACATACTCAGCAAGTGAAGCTGAGCACCCTGCCATTTTTGCGTCACTCCCTTTTATCAGAGGTAAATTTCCTTTTAGAGAGAACGAATTGATATCCCTCCCCTGTTCCAAATAAACTAGTTATTAGAGCGAGGCATGAAAAGTGGGTTCGTACTGAGAAACTTATACATACTGTGAGTATCTTTTGATTTCCAAGAACAACTCTGTCAACGATGAGGCGATCTGTGGTGCTTGCAGCAACAGAGAGTAGCCACGGGGCTACACTTGCCACAGATCCTTGGCTAGGACCGTTGTTCCCTGCAGAATGAGAGGTGAGTATTCCTTTCTCCAGAGCATGAAAAGCTCCGATTGCAAATACATCCTCGAAAAACTCATTTACGGAATTAGATCCAAGTGAAATGGTTATAATGTCAACTCCATCGGCAATCGCGTCATCATATGCATTCAATATGGCTACTCCGCCACACCCATCAGCATCGCATACTTTATAGACAGCAATCCTGGCAGAGGGAACCCCTCCTCTAGCTGTGCCATTTCCCAGTCCGAAAAAGCTCATGTTTTCCACTTTATTTCCAGCTGCTGTCGATGCCGTATGGGTCCCGTGGCCAATTTCGTCTCCTGCAAAACCTGAGATGTAATCTCGCGCTCCAATTAGCTTCCTATAATGTAAACGTTTCAAAATCATTTTATGTTTCCTTGTTTGTTTAAGATGTTAGAGCTGGAAATGATTTGGGACATAAACGTGTTACTACTTGTTACAGGGGAACGTGCTGCCTCCTTTGCAGACTCCCTTCCACTTCTTGGGAGGAGGACCGAAACCTTCATCGCTAAAACTTGGGGATCCAGGCCAGATTCCACTGTCAATAACACCGATTATAATGTCTGATTCAGCTTCAGGAATTTTTTCAGTAGTGTCATTGAAACCTAGGAAACTCCAGGATCTTGTAGTTTGAAGTCGATAAGTTCTGCTTGGGAAAACCGAAACGACTCCCCTAAAACCTGTAAAAGATTGGTAGATTCGTAAGAATATGTTGTACAATATGTAAGGCTTTGGCTGCACTTATAAAGGTTAGTTTAACGGCCAAGGCAAATTGGATTTGTTTCTAGTGTTGGACTCGGTCAGAAGGTTTATTTTCTGTGCTCTAGTTTGTGACTTTGGCAATCATTTCTTCGTTGTTTTTACTCTGGAGAAGCAAATATCATCGACAGAGCAGACTATTTGAACCTAGTGATGGAAACAAGGATTCTGCAACTGAAGAAATCCAAATGGCTCAGAAATTGCAGCGGCCTAAAGATACATACGCTGGCTGGTTTCCCTTTTGAAGAAAAAGTTACGAGAGATGATTGCTAAAATCACAAACTTCTTGAAAAACCTTCTGAGCAAGTCCAACACTGAACACAAATACAACTTTTGCCTTTGCCACTGATTCATGCTGATGAACTAAAACCAACCTTTGTCAGTGAAAGGGATATCATAACTACAATAAATTGATTTAAATACTTCGGATAACTCACTTGCAAGCTTTTTTGCTTCATCATCAGAGAGCTTAGCAGCGAATCCATTGAAACTTCTTTTGTAACTTTTGACCAGCACATGTTCTACCGTGCTGGAAACAGAACGAGAGAAAATGGATAAGCTTGCTTGGAAGAAAAGTGGAACTATAAGCAATGAAAATAGTACATTGTTTCAACAACTTGTTGAAGCAAATCGAGATGGTGAGACGATGGGGAGTATAATTCGTCTGAAGGAAGTGATCCCATATACACAATGTAGAGCTACAAATCAGGAAAACAAACAAATGTATAAAACACATTTATATCCACCTGCAGAGACAAAAAGAAGAGTAAATTTTTTTGCACTTGCCTTCCTATCTTCATCTGCAGAGACAGTGAAGGTTATGAGAAAAAAGCACAGACAATGAAGTAGCAATGATGTTAGAGTAGACATTTGTCTGATTTAAGGTTGGTGAGTCATGTTGAACCTTTATATAGATCATCCAACCTTTAATGAAATTATTCAGCGTCTTATATTAAGGGATATGTTTCCTTTCGGTTTGGCATATCAGCATTCCTCTAAATCTGCATATTACTTATTTGGAATCACTCACAAGTTATAAAAATGGAATATATGTCATCATGTATGGAAAGCGTATCAGTTCTAGAATATTGAGGTTATTAATACTTGGGAGCATATATTTTCGTGTCATGTATTTTCCTTGTAAACAAGATACTATAATATTTCAGCTTGAATTTTGATTTTGTGAGATTGCTGAAATAGGAAAACGAATGAAGTGGGAGTTTTTATTTACTAAAACGAAATAAACAATTTTGAACGGTATGTTTTATATCATTTTAAACTGAATGATTGATATTATTTCGACATTAGTCAATATATTCATAAACACTGAATAGATTAATTTATAATAAACAATGACAAAGCTTTTCTAAGAAATTGTACAACTCATGTTTCAGTTGTGTAATTGTAAACAACAATTGGACTTCTGACAATGTGACTTCCATCAGACCAAACCAATGATGCAGACACCATTTCATTATTGGCGACGCCGTTTCCTTGAGCTGTCACATTAAAAGACTTCTTCTCATTACCGGACTTGAATGGGAGGACATCAGGCACCACTCTAATCTTTAGTTTTGAAGTTGTTTTTGAAACCTTAGCTTTGTAGGTGGAATTAGGACTGCCAACATTAGTGACTGTTCTGATAAACTTGATTGCGAAACACTCATCATAGGGAACTTTTGCTGTCAAAGAAGGGTAATTCAAATTCCACGCGATTCTTTAGCACTTCGAGGACAAATAGTAGTGTTATCATTGGTAATACGCCTGACTTTCTTCTCATCATAGCCTATGCTGCAGAGAAACGCTACGTAGTCTGCTATTTGCGCATCCTAAACAGAGGGTTTATATGTCCAGACCCATAAGCAAATTCAGCGCCAGGACTCGCACTCGAATTCATTGGAATAGCTATAAGCATATCGAAAAATATTCAATTATGTCATGTAAAAATTGTGAACTTACAATGCAATGAGAGAAATTAAGTAGTAACTCACCAGTTGTCATAGCAGATTTGATTGCAGCAGGAGACCATTCTGGATGAAATGTTTCAATATAACCGGCTATACCTGCTGCATGGGGCCAAGCCATTGAAATCCACTTAAAATGCTATATTTAGTTGACCTCTTGTCAGAAGGGTTTTCTGTAGGTGGAACATCAGGAGGAAATGCTGCAAATATTTCAATCCCCGGCGCAACGATATCTGGCTGCATTGTGTTTACTTCATTATGCTTGGTAAATCTGATAATTTCTTAAGCTATAAAATATATTTTTGATTAATCTACCTTCAAAATATCTCCAGCGGATGGATTTGGCCCTCGTGAAGAAAATGAAGCAACAATTGGCGCGGTCAAATCGTGAACTGCTTCACTTTTGAAAATTCGTGCTGTCGCATTTCTGCAAGTGATGTAATTAAGAAAGTCACAAGTTGAAGAAAACTATAACCAAACAAGTAACTGCAGCTAATTTTGTAAGGCGTTACTTTGAAACTTCAATGTAGTCGCTCAAGGCTTTGAACTTCTGCCATTGTATTATTAGTGAAGGTATTGGAACAGGAAAAGAAACATCAAGAAAGGTGTCTTGACTTCTATAGACAGATCCGATCCCTCCAACTCTAACAACCTCATTGACTCCCCTGTACCAAACATAAGTACAGATCCCCGAGCATCACTGCAAAGCAGAATCTTTCCCTTTGCTAGGCTGCTGTTTATACAATTGTCCATGCAATCACCGAAATAACAAATGTTCAAACATAAGTAACAGTTTCAGGTAGCTACTTGACGAATCTAAGTTCTGTTCTCTTCGACTACAATTCAGTTAAGTACAGATCGAAAGCATTAATCGAATTCCCCTGTACCATGGAACCACTAATTAGAATAAAAGATAAAAAAGATGAAAGATATTATGTCTAATATATACACACACACTTACTATTGCTGTTTCTCCATTTCCAGCGATAACTTTGTCAAGGATTCGGCGATCAGTGCTGCCAGCTGCGATGGTCAGTAGCCATGGTGCTGTACTATCCAGCAGTCCTAATCTTGGACCGCTATTTCCAGCACTTTGGGATGTAAATATTGCTTTCTTCAATGCATGAAATGATCCAATAGAAACTACATCAGTTACATAATCATATAAGCCTGGAAACCCAAATGAAAGGGATAGTATGTCGGCTCCATCTGCGATAGCATCATCAAAAGCTGCCAACACATTTGCTCCTCCACTCCTTCTCTGTTCACTGCAATCCGCCACCTCTCCCCAACCCGAAAAACTAGCATCTCTTACGTTGTTCCCTGCCGCTGTTGATGCAGTATGTCTTGTGTTCCATGACCATCTTCATCTCTCGCTGAATTGATTCCCGTGTTCAATGATTTTATAAAATCGAGCTCCAATTATCTTACTGAAAAATTAACCTTTTCCATTTAGCTAAGAGTGTTGATTTTCAAAGTTATTGATAGAAACATCTCTCTTTTAAAAGGCAGCCAAGGAGGCCACCTCTGCGGTAGACACCCGATTTCATATAATCGGGCGGTAAAGGTGGAATTCAGAAAAGTGTTTTCAAAAGATCAGAATAGTGTTGCCAAATCCTAAGAAAGGTTGTTAAGGTCCAAAAAAATGTTATTACTTGAATTTTTAATTTTATTATATATAAAAATTTTATGTGTTAGTTAAATTTATTATTTTAATTCGATAATAAATATAAAATATTTTGAAATACTAGTTCTCGATTAATCTCCGCTTAGACCCCGACTAGCGCTTTTAAAACACTGAGAAACATTAAACAAATATGTTTAGTACTTGTTGCAGGTGAAATTGATGCCGGCTTTCCACTTGTTTGGAGGAGGGCCAAGGCCTTTGTCGCTGAAACTGTCAGATTCTGACCAGATACCGGAATCCAAAACATCAATGCAGGCCCGGCCCTCACATTTTTTGGGTCCTAGGCAAACAAATGCTAGAAACTAAATATTGGGCCCCTTAAATGAAAATTGATAAAATGAATTGAAATTTAAAAAGATATTATTTCCTTCCATTATTAGAACCAATATGAATAAGTTTAAAATGATATCTAAAACTGATTTCAGAATATGAGTTTCTTTCATACAATTTCTTTCATACAATGTGGTATGAAAATCAAAACAAATAACTTAAAATAGAAAAGATAGTTTTACGGGATCTTTGATATCAGCCTATCTGTAAAAATAAGGCAAATAAAAAGGACACTATTAAAAACTAACAATTCATTTTAATAAAATGAAGAGCAACTCTCATTACCTCAACCATATAATTATCACTAAATCTCAGAGTCAGATTCAGCAGTATTCAAACCCATGTGCAAGAACTACTTTTCATCAATGGCATCCTCTACAAAACAAAAAAAATCATGAAAAATGGGATCTTCGAGCATTATAAGAAGCAAAATCATTAATAATGACATCAACGTCAATTGTTTTCAGAAACTCTTTCTCAATTGACAAAATTGCCAAACCATTCAATTGTTCTTGAGACATTGACGGGAAAAATAAGATTCATTTCTCTAATAGGCCCTTTTTCAACTAAAATGTCTCTTGTTCTGTTATCAAGATTAGCCCAATTTCTAGGATCATAAAAACTGTTTGTTCTTCATCAACATCAATACTAGAAGGAATTGTTTGTTTATTAGGATCAACACTGTTAAAGTTGGATGCATTAGGCTCATCATTAGGCTTAATAGCATCATTAGGTAAAACTCCAACTGATTGATCTAAAATTTTATCAGAAACTTCATTTCTAATAACAAAATTATCAAGAGCACCATGCTGTGATTTTATTAACTCTTCAATTCTTTTTCTCTTTTTCCTTTTTTCACTACCAGATAGATGCTTTTTAGGCAACAATGAATATAAAAATGGAACAAAAAATCAAGTAACAATATAAATCAGAACAGTAACACCTGTTAGTAGAGTTTGAAGTTGAATTTTGGCTTTCAACTTGCTTCTTCCAAATGATAATTGCCGAATATAGTTACTGCCTACTGGAATTCTGCAAATAAAATTTTAATACATAAAGTATAAATATATTGAATTAAATAGATTTATAATTGGTTAAATATAGTTATCTTTTATATATCTTTCGTTTGAGAATTAGATAAGAGAGATTTCAAACTTAGAATTAGAATTGTCCAGGCTAGCTTCAAATTGAGAAATCTCAGTTAGTAATTATTTGAAACGAGCCATGGAAAACAAAAAATAAAGCAAACTGACCTCACCCGTAGGGACTAAGGAAGAACATTCAAAAACGATTCACGGAAGCAAGGCGTAGGCCAAAGACTGAAATCAACCAACACACGAAATTGGGAACTAGGTTAGGGGTTTGAAGAAGTTGAGGAATTAGATGAGAAATTGGGAATTGTTGTGCTGAGAAATACGAAACGGATGGGTTTTACAAGATACTTAATAACATAATGACTAAAAAGTAGTATTTAATTAGACCTGGTATATGGACTTTAATTTACTTATATACATAGACATGTATATATACTCTATATAATTGGGCCCTCAATCAACAGAGGCCCTAGGCATTTGCACTTGTCAACCCACCATCAGGGCCGGGCCTGCACCGATGATATGATCACTCTCGATGCTCGGTTTTCGTTGTGCAGTCTCACTGAAGCCCATAAAGTTCCAGGATCTGGTCGTGTCAAGTTAATATGATCTGCTTGGGAAAACCGAGACAACGTGGCTCGACCCTATAACGTTTCATTGAAGAACTCATTATTAAGAACATCCCCTCCAAGGATATATACTTGCAAAGTTACGAGGCAATATTTAACAACTTACTAGCAAGCTGTTGTGCCACGGAATCAGAGAGCATAGCGGCAAATCCATTGAAGCTCCTTTTGTAACTTCTGACCAGCATATTTTCTGCATTAGTAGAGACGGAACAACAAAATCTAATGAATAATCGAAGCCATAGCGAGTCATAAATTACTTGTTTTTAGTAACTTGCTGAAGCAGGCTGAGATGGTGAGATGATGGAGAGTAGTCGTCTTGACATGTATACAATGTGTAGCTATACAACAAAATTAAGCATTTTCATAAACAATTTGGAACGTAAAATGAAGGGTGATGAGTTAATATAGTTAATTTAATTGCCTTCCTTTCTCCATCTGCATATACGTAGAGTAAGTGTAGAATGAGTATGAGAGCAAGGCTAAAACAATAATCAAGTAATTTTAAGGAATTAGCAGTTACCAAGGTTGAGAAATCAACTGTAAATTGTTTACTTTTTTATAGAGTTGTGGATGCCTTATTTGGTAAAAAAGCATCAGGTCCATCCTCATTTAAGAATCAGCAAGGAACATCTGTTATTTCCTTCCAAAGACCAGAATTAGTTCAAATTGTGAGTAGGATATACCAAGGCAGCGTTTGGATTTTTGCTGGACCTTCTTAAATTGATTTATTACAAGTTAACACGACAGCGTATTTTTTACTGGCTGCCGTATTATTTAAATGAAATATGTAACTGAATATGCTCCTAGTCAATTATTTTATCAGGTAAGTAGTGCACAGCGTTACTAGTGCTTTACATGCTATGAAATTTACAAGGCGTAATCCACCCAAACACTCCTCAACTTTAATTTAATAGAAGATTACACCCTCAACTTCTAAAATGACCTAATAAATACTCACCTCAATTTTTTTCAAAACAAAATTGTAGAACAATCCAACTTTTCCTTATTGGAAAGAAAATCACTTTAAACTATGGTGCCGTCTTTTTTTTTTTTTGGTTATTGAAAAGAAAATCACTTTAAACTACGGAAATCTAACTGCAAGTGACCATAGTCCACTTACTCATCCATTGAATCATGGACTCTCTCTTCCTCACTTAAGTTATCTGTTTACATTCCAAATGAATTGAGCTACAGAAAATTCCCAATTTCTTATCAATAAAATAAGTTGATATGTTTGCATTTTATAGTTACTGTTGCTTTTAGGTTGTTTGTCAATGCCAAGACAATATTAATTAAAATAATAAATTATTTACCTCTATGACTTTTGTTAATTTGATAGTTGATTAGATACTTTATTATTTTTATCATTTTCAATGTGCAATAAATGAGGGTAAAATGGATTAAATTTTAAAGAATATGCATTGAAATCCTAAAGCGATAGTTATTTTGAAATTTATATAAAGATCTAAAGAGACAGTTATTTTGAAATAGGGGAGTACTGTTTAGGTATTAAATATGATGTACCTGCAACTGCAATGTCTATATCCATTAATAAAGTACTTGTGGAAATTTTTTGTTTTGAGAAAATAAAAATTGAAAATATTTGAGAGAATAAAAAAAATAAAAATAAAAGGACCAATGACACAGTATTCAAAACTCATTACAATTATGGAAAAAATACATTTTTGTGGTAAATTTTTAGAGATTGAACAAAAGTAGAAAAGTTGGAGGATGATTAAAGAAAGAAGTCAATTTTAATAGAATTTTTCATAAAGACAAAATTTTTAGTCCTAATTTTGGGCAATGCTAAAATCAATATTCAAAAGCCCATAAAATAAATGCTTTCCCCCTTGGCCGGGTATAAAAAATATTATACTAAATATCTCTGCAAATTCAAAAAGAATTGGTATAAAAAATTTATACAAAATAAAAAAATTGGCATAAAATTTATACAGGAACGATAAAAAATAAAACAACGTTATAAAAACAAAAACAAAAACAAACAAAATTTATTTCTTTTAATATAATTAAAAATTAATATTTTTAAATTGTAAGGAATACTAATTAATTAGATTTAATTGTAATTTTTATCATAAATAGAATAGTAATTTTATCTTATTATATTTCTTATTTGAAGTTATACGTTAATTACAATTCTGCTAATAACTTCTCTTTTAATTAAGTTGAATTTCTTAACTTAAAACGATCATATCTCATAAACCGTTAATTTTTTCGAAATAAATTTTTAGAACATTTTGTTCATTTCATTTTTACCTTTAAAACAAGATATAACTTGATATACTTTTGACAAAAATTGGTATAATTCATATTATAGCAGTTTGTATTTTGGTATAATGTTCATTCTACCATATTTCTTTATACTAAAAATCTATTATAATGAACATCATACTAAATTGCAAACCTGTATGATACGCATTATATCACCTGGAAAAAAATCAGTTATAATGAAAATTATACCAAAATGCAAACTCGTATAATATGAATTATACAAATTTTAACTTTCAATTTTTTTTGTCGAAAGCATATTGAGTTGGATCTTGTTTTAAAGATAAAAATGAAACGAATAAGATATTCTAAAGAATCGTTTTGAAAAAATTAACGGTTTGAGAGATATGATCATTTTAAGTTAAGAAATTCAAATTAATTAAGAGATAAGTTTTTGTTAATAAAGCTAGATAAAATTATAATTAAATTTAATTAGTTAGACATTCTTACAATTAATGATAATTTACTTAAATTATTTATTCATATTTAAACCCATTTCATTTCTTAGGATTTCTTTTTTAGTTTGGGACTCTTTTGGTTGGCATGGATACCTTTGGTCCAAAATGAATTGGATTGTATTTGGGCTCTTGAGCCCAACTAAACATTAATTTTTAAGGGTTTTTATGAAAATATCAGAAAAAGTCAAAATAATTTTAGGTCATGCCTTGATGAAATTTTACAAATCTCACATTTTAAGTTTTGATTTTTCAAAAAACATGAATTTAAGTTTTAGTTTTTAAAATATGTGAATATAAAAATAACCACCGATTTCGGATATAATATTTATTATACCAGGTATAACAATTATTATACCAGTTATAACAACTATTATACCAGATATAACAACTATTATACCTGGTATAACAGACAATATACCTAATATAACAGTCATTATACCAGGTACAATGTTTATTACATTGTTCAAATATAAAATTTGAAACCAGATCTTAAAAATCTCATTATCTTCAATGATTTGAAAATATCTCTGAAATTCTTTGTTATCTTGACTATCATACCGGGTATAATAGTCATTATACCTGGTATAATGACTATAAATCTATTCAAATGCGATATCTGAAGTTGATCTTAATAATTTTTTTTATTTTTGAATTATTTTTTGATAAAATTAGTTTGCATTATACCATATATAATTGCATGATCTGAAAATTAGATTTTAATGTGAAATATGACACTCGATGTATATAATGACCATATATTATTCAAATACGAAACTTAAAACTTAATCTTAATACTTTCTTTATCTTCAATAACGTGTATACGTTTTTATATTACTCATTGTACTGGTTATAATGGTTATTATACCTGATATTATAAGTATTATACCAGGTATAATGACATGATGTGAAACTGAATTCTAATGGAAGTCGGAAAAGATATAAAAACTAACAAAATTATCAACAATCACACCACGATCTTCATACTTGAGAAACTTGAAATCATATGTCCGAATTCCATCATAATGCACCAAAAAAGTAAACATCTTGCACAAAAAAGGTTGAGCAAAAATATAGAAAACAAAACATCGTTCAAACCTAAACTCATCGGAAAAGGAATATGTAAAACTAGAGCTTTTCAATGAAACTAGATATGTAAAACTCGCTACCGAATCAACCAAACATAACTAAAAAACACAAGGAAAATCATTTCTGAAAACAATTAAAAAAATAATCTAAATATCTATAATCATAAGAAAAGAGTTCATTATGTTAGGCCCAGTAAGGGTATAAAATAGGTCAAAAGGGGGGTGAATGACTCTTTTTCGAGTTATCACTTTACCTTAGAAAAATGCTTCTGAAGTTGCTTCTGAGTAAGTATTAGTTACTCAGAATCTTCTTTTTGGTTCTATGAATTTCAGATGCAGAATGGAATAGACACACAAGTAAATAAGCTGAGTAAAGAAATACAAACAGAGATTTTTATCCTAGTTCAGCCTCTGCCTAATCCAGTCCTTGGAAACTCCAGTCTAAGATTTAATTCACTATAAACTCTTCTTCTGGTGAAGAGTAAACCTTTTACAATGTCTTGACTGAAGTACCCTTCAACAGTCTTTGCTGAGCTATACCAATACAGAAGTTCCTTCCTTCTATATCTGAGGCTCTGAGCTTCGTCTCTATTAAGTACCTTTCTCACTAGAACTTCGCTCCCTTACACTATCTTACCCTTAGCTTAGTGTAAGTTACAACAGTTTAATGAAGATGATCTTTGTAAACTTCTGAACTCTGTTTCAGTCAGTTCAATTACAAACAGATGAGATTTGAATATTTGCTATGAAAAGGTTGTAAGCAGATTGAGATTTGTTTTTGCTTTAGTACTTGTATTAGGATTCGGCAACCTTTTCAAATACAGGAAACCTTCTTTTTATAGAGGGAGAGAAAGTTTCCGTTGATATTTAGGACCGTTGCTGGAAATCCTGCCGTTGTCTCTTAGCCTTGTTTCCGTTAATAATCCGTTAGAGAGCTCGTCTAGGTCTGATTTGCACTTTGCTGTATTTGGTTGATTTTGCGGGTCCACTTTGTACTTGTAGATATGTTTTCAGCAAAGTAGGTGAGATTTGTTCCTGAATTTGCAGCAATTTTTATTTTGTAGCAGACGTAAGCCTAATGAGCGCGGTGGCATTAAATACTAAGTCAGTTATTTTGACTTTTTAACGCCGAAAGATTTAGTTGACCTTTTGCAATCCTCAGAGGAGCATTTCAACGATCTGAGTATTGAGAGATCCTCTGTTATTTATATAACTATTCTTCTGATAATGATGACCTCTGAGACTTCATAGTTCCTCTGATGAATCCATGTGCTTCTAAGGCGATTTCCTTCTGAGGCTTCCTTCTGAACTCAGAACTTACAAAACTATTTTATCCTTCAGAATCCAACAGTTTTA
>CATIWQ010030010.1:0-10390 GCA_949673415.1 Euphorbia schlechtendalii
TGAATCATAATATGATTTTCCAACTGATCTACAATCATAATATGTATGTTGGTTACAAAAATTTATAAATAATTCCTAAAGTCAATCACTAATATACAACTTATCCATGTTACAATATATACCATGTGTGGTGGAACAACTGTTATCTATTAACCCAGTGATATACAACCTTCCACAGTATATTTAAATTTCTTTAGAATATCTCGTACAAATTTACAATTTATAATTTCCATAAATTAATTTAATGAGAACAAATATTACATGACTTTTTGTTAGGTAAACAATGTATTATGTAGCTTATATTAATTAGAAAAATGCATACAGTTTTACTAAAATCTTAAGACATTTTCAAATTAGACAAGTCAGAGTATTGGTAGCTACAAATTAGTTTACAATAAAACTAAAGGGAGACTATGCTAACGGTAAATTATATTTTTTTATTGATGAAGACTAATAATAAAAAAATTCAAACAAATATATATATTTCTATGGAAAAAGATGTAGTACTGGTATATATGTGACTTGAGTAACGAGAATTGTTTTATAATATTTAGTGATTAAATTCTTTAGAGACCATTTTAAAAATTGAGTTGATTAAGGAGGATAAGCAGTGATGTTAAGGGTTATGTTTGAAACTTGATGGTTAAATTAAACAAAAAAATGAAAAAATGTCAAAATGAAAGCAACGTATGTGACATCGCTAATAATTAATCACATGTTCACATATTTGTTTGATTTTGATATAATATATAGACCAAATAAATAATTAACGATGACTAACTTTATCAATTTATTTAATATATAGGTTGAGAGATGAGTAAAAAAAGCTCACCAGAAACTGAGCCTCAAACCTCATCTTCTTCAAGTTCATCATTTACAAATTAAAAATGTTTTCTTTCTTCATAAATTAGAAACTTTTATAAAAACGTGTTCATTATATATATGGAGTATATGAATATGTCTTGGATTTCGATAATCAAAGAGCGAAATCAATATTTTTGCCACAATAAAGCTACAAACTATGACACATGCCATATGAAAGTCCCGCAAATATCTTTGGTGTGATATTCGTGAAACTTCAGGAAATGTTGAATCCGCTAGGTGGAATCAAACTTGCAAAACAGATTATGAGTCTTGAGTCTTATTTGGTGTGATATTCCACCTAGCGGTGAGCGGGACTTTCATAATCTTTTTTATTAGTTTGAGTCTTTTTTTTTCAAAAGTACAGAATTTGAATCCAAACCATTTAGGTAAGTGGTTTTTGGTGTTCAATATGTTCATTAATAGATAAATAATTCACCGTATACCGTACAGTACTTAGAAAATGTTATATATATATATATATATATATATATATATATATATATATATATATATATATATATATATATATATAAAAGTTATGTATAATTTCCCTTTCATAATAAAATTTAATTGTATATTATTTTGTAGCTACCAATGGTTTAAATTTAAAAATTTCCAAGGATTTTAGTTGTTAGTTGAATTATATGCATTGTTTAGCAATTTAATATTTATTGTTTTAATTGTCACCAAGAAGTCATCTAATATGTGTTTTATAATTACAATAATTGCTACGAGATAAGGAAAAAAAAAAGAAAATTATATTTTATAACACGAGAATGGATACAAGAACAGAAACGAACACTAGGAAATGCCATTTTAAAAGAAAATAGACGAGAAACATGGAGGAAACGTATCAAGTTCAACTTTCCGAAAGAAAAATGCCAAGTGTCTAGGAGTTTTTGTGCTACCTACGGGTTAAATTAACAATATTTGAATGAATCTTGTTCCCCATTGTATTTTGTAATATGGATAAGTTATTAGTGATAGACTTAAGGAATTATTCAGAAATTGAGTAACCAATAAGGCTTATATATAAGATTTATGTATCTTCAAGGTCGAAGAAACCAAATAAAAATAGTCTAAATGATGAGACCAACATGTGGCCCCCAAAGAATTTATTAGTATATGAAATTTTGCAAGCCAGGATCGGTAAGAGAAGGAATAGTTAATCCATTAATATTTTCATTCTTGATAAAATACATTTGGAATATTTGTTGCAGGTTTTTAGCATAGAATAATGGTCTTGATTATATAAGGGTTCAGGTGAAAATATCCATGTCAAAGAAATTTGATCTAAAAGAAAAGAAAAACTTGCAACAACCATGGGTTGATAATTGATGTCACTTTTTGTTCCTGATTGTTCTCTGCATGTAGCGTTGAGAGTCAAAATGATGTACTTTTGCGAAGTTGTTGTAAATGTTGGATTATAAACTTGATCCAATTAAGAAAATATCCAAACTAATTTGGAGGCTATTAATTACAACCAATTTGAAGGTCATTAAATGCAACTAAATAAGTTAGCTATTAATTGTTTTAGTTGGAAGTTGTGGTTAGATGGATGTTGTGGTTAATAAATGTGTTAGTTGGGAGTTGTATCATTCACCTATAAATAGGTAAGTTGTTTAGTTATTTATCATCAAGTAGAAGTAAGAACTTCTTAAGAGAGAAAAGAAGAAAAATAAGAGAGTTGGAGTGTTGTATTTGAGTGAGTTTTCTGTAATATTTTCTTTGTGTTTAATCAAAGTTGTTCTTTTGATTGTTATATTTCCAACATTTTATAGGCATCCCTCAAGCCATTGTTTGTGAAGAATTAGTAAGGAGGATGGCTTCATGTTTGGGGGTGTCATTTCTTTTGATTGTGACTTTGATAGGCCGGATAGGCTTAATATTGTTTCGTACATACTCTCAATTTTGTTGGGCACTACATGTGAACCAATTAATATTTGCTTCAGCCAAAAAGCCCTCATGGGTATATACAAATTTCAGAGTTGGTGTGGACTGTCAGAGATGACTTAATAAATCTGACACTACACCATATATGGGCTATGCCAACTAAATATGAAAGTTTTGACACTAAAGTGTTACCATTTTAATATAGTAAATTAACTTTTGCCAACACTTATTTGTTAATGTTGACAAAAGCCTACCAATAATAACACATTTGTTACAATTATAAAAGTGTTGGTAAAAAAGTGAAAAAAAATTATACATTTTGGGACGGAAATGTCAACGCCAAAATTTTGGGTGAATAGTACAACGATAAAATAAAATAAAATAATTAAATCAAACCAACAATAATTAATCTATCTATTCTCTATTCTCTAGCTAAACCATGGTATTGCATAAATCCCTAGCACAGAAAATCCACATCACTTTCCTCTCTTCTACAAAAACTCTCACGTTCTTTGGCAAATCCCACTTACCCTCTATAGAAACTTCCTCTCACTCACCTAACTCAGAACTCTCTCTCGCGACTTCACTTTGTTCAGCCGTGACATTGATTATGCTTCTCTTCACTGTCTTGTTCGAACGCCGACTTCTCTACCATCCTTTCTCAATTGCCCTCCATGTACCTCTTGTAGAACTCAGAATTCTCTCCCTCTTATCTCTTCTCTCTTCCGCTAGTTGCTCTCGGTCACCGCTCGCCACTGCTTCTCTCTCATCATTCATCCATTATTCATATAAGTACGTTTATTCCACAAACTCTCAATTATGTTTTCTCAATCATTTTCTATTCATTTCATTTATTCCTCAAAGGCTTGCCAGGCAAAATCTTATTAGGTACCAAATTAGGTTTTTCAATTCCTGCGATATTAATATTGTGAGGTTATTGAATTGTATTTTTTGGTATTTGGCTGAGTCAGATTTATGCGACTGAAGCAACTGCAAGGCTAGGGCAACTCATGATGGAGGATCTCATGTCAATGCATATGGAGTTTCGTAACTTTTATGGATCATAAGAGTCTAATTTTCCTCAATGGGAAGAACTTGAGTTGCTTACATATCTCATTAAGGAAGTGGCTGTGGGAAAAAAATGGTTTAGAACTAGGTGGATGTAAACAACTATAAAGGTAAAAATTTGGTTAAGCTGAGATGCTCTAGCTTAGATTTTTCATTTGTTTTTTATCCATGTCTGAAACATCCATAATCTGTTAATTCTCTGAATACTCGAATTGCTTAGTTTAGAGGATTTCAAGGATTGCATGAAGAAGATTCAACCACTTAAATATGCAGAAAAAGTGTGCTATAATGGGGCTGTAGTGGTAAAGGCATTGAGCTCAAGCTTAGAAATAAGATCATGTAATTGGATAATTGAGGATCCAAAGGAAAGATTTCATATGTGTCAAGCTCTATATTTGGGTCTGCACCTGCAATGGAGTTTAATCATCATGAACTACAAGGGACTGATATGGTGTTCTTTGCAAACTTATCTCAGGGTGTGACAGAAGGTGTTGAACAACACAATGACTCCTCTGTTTCTATAAGCCGCAATGATTTTTAAACTTACAGGTAGCGTTTCTTGATGAGGCTATGAGGAAGTCTCCTAATTTATTCCATAGATATTTGAATGATTTGTGGTTTATTTCAAATATATAATTTTGGAATAGGTTCGTCTTTACACGATTTTTTAGCTGTATAGTAGTGCAGACACAAACAATTGAAAAGAATTGCACAATTGCTTACTAAATAATGCTGAAAACCTAGAGGAAAGTGAGAAACTAACTTTCATATGTTCTTATGTTGCGGATTCCGTTAAAGCTGGTGGTTCTGTCCTTGTTCACTTATATCGACTTGGAATTGTTTTGCAACTGTTGGAGCAACTACCAATTTACCTTGAAACTTTTGCTGCAACGGTAAATGATATGCTCTTTTTCATATACGTGGAGATCCATTAAAACAATCAATGGATTTAGGGTTTAGTATAGAAACTGAAGGTCACTGGTCATGTAGAGAATCAAGTCTCATTCTCTCATGTTTGTTTGATGATTTTGGTTATCAATAAGGCATTTTTCTGGCATTATATGGTTGTAACTTGTATTCTTTGCATTTACTTCCTCAATGGTTCACTTGCATTATACAAATTACTTGCTTTTGAAGTGTTGTGTGCTTAATCGTGAAAAAGTCAGTCCCTCGTAGATTAACAGATTTAAGATTTTGGAAGTAGTGTCAAATGTGACTAAGTGCAATGTAGTTCCTTTTTTTATCTAGTTTTTATGAACGGGAAATGGAAACACACTACTAATGAGTTAGGTTTAATGTTATCTAGAAGTGTTCTTTATTTGCATATTGTTATGCCAATTTTCATTACTCTAAGCCTCTGACTTATAGTCTTATATGTGTTTTGATTCTTTAATTGCTATCAAAATCAAACTTAAGCATCACTGATTGTTCTTCAGAGTTCAACATTATCAAAATGGTAATTTTCGATCAATATTTTCATTTGTGTGTGTAGGTTCCAATTTTCGTCATATGTTCTCTAGCAACAGAGTTACTGCTAGCTTTCCCTTCTCATAATTGATTCAACCTTCAATTTGCTTCTCCTACTTTTCCATTCGCTCTCAGCTTCAATTCATCCTTCAATTTGCTTCCTACTTTCCCAATCGTGCTCTGCTGTTATTTCATCCTTCAATTTGCTTCTCCTTATCCAATTTCAACATGGTTGCTCCACCTTTATCGTAGCTTCACCGATGTTTTTGTTTAGGAAACTAAGGATTAAGACTGCTTGACTACCACCTAGCTATTAAGGATTATCAGGTCAATTTCTCTTCATGAAACCTAGTTTGCACCCTTCTCTTTTTCTATTTGCAGTGAATGTTTGATTATGTTATTCTACTCTGAGTTACGGAGAGTGTTTGATTTATATGTTTCTGTCCTGAATTTCGGAGAGTGTTTGATTTATGTGTTTCTGCTTTGAGCTATCTTATATAGCAATAGATTCATGACTGTGTGTGCAGAGAGCTTGCAAGAGAGAGTGCACGACTATATAAACAATTCAATAAAAGTAGGCTTTTAAGCTTCTAGCTCAAAAACAGAAAACCAAAGGCAATAATTAATTTTTGTTCTGTATAATGGTTAGCCAGTAAAGTCATTAGTGTAAAAAGGTATTGCAAGAGTATTGACTAAACAATGATTGGAAAATATGTTTTGAAAAGCATATAATGCACAAATTAACCACCAGAAAAAGAAAAGATAAAACAAAAATCAGGTTTTCTATTTCTTCATCAAGTTTCCTTGTGTTTAAAGTAGTGCTGCTAGAGGCAGCTTTATTCCAACAGCTGCTGCATATTACATCAAAATACAAACTGAGTCATTCCAGAATCAAACGTCACTTGCTTTGATACCAAAGTTGAGTACACATTTATAGTGCACTTGTTATATATATACACAATTCTATCCATTTTGGCTACAAATTTAGACTGAAGTTAAGAGGCAAGATGTATATGTTATGTTATATGTTATTCTTTTTCTTTTTCTTATGCTATATTTAAATAGTATTTTGATACAATTAATTATGATAATTGTAGAGGAAGCTAATACTAGTGAATCAAAGGGAAAAGAGGTTGAAGAGAGCTTTCAAAGAACTTAATTGAGGTTTGGGTCTCGAATTTCATTTCTCGGTTTTTCTAAAAATTTTCCATATTTTACCACTGTTTTACTTTGATGTTTTCTCATGTTATACAAATCTTTTTTGAGTGATTCTTGATTCTATGGGCATCTACAGATACTGAACTTAATATGTTTAGAAGGAGCCTATTTGATTTTCATTCATTTACTATGTGAAATCTTAGTTTGAAGTTGAATCAGGAAAACTGTTTTTCGGAAAATTTAAGTTTCCACATAGTTTAGTATAGTGAGGGTTAAGTGTCTAGGAATTCCCACTGTTGATATGAAAAATGTTTACAATTAGCTTCAGGTATCTTCTTTATTTTTCAATCTGGCATTGTGGCTAGTTTCAGCTTACCATTTTTTAATTAATTGTTCTAACTTATTGTGAATCTAAGCCTCAATTGAGTGAAGTTTCAGTTTCATTCTAGTTTGGCCATCAACTGTAGGATAAAACTTTTGTCAAGATCATCCACAGACATGGAGGTACATTGGTATTATATGGAGGAAGAAACTATAATCCCAAGAAAAGACCTGTTATTCCATTAATGTTGTGGAAACCACATGAACCCATGTATCCCAGGCTAATCAAAACTAATATTGTAGGTGGAAAATTGTAGATTTTTCGAGGTTGTTCTTCGATACTGAGTGGGATGTTAATTAGTAATTTTGCCCATATCTGTTTCAGAATAGAGTATTGTTTTTTTATCTTTCTCAACTCATTCCATTCTTCATTTGTTAGTATAAATATACATGGTAAGAGTAGCATGTTATTATAGCCTGAAGTTTTGATATTCTTTTTTAAGCACATATAGTGCATTTTCAAAGTAGATTGCCTTATGAATTTGATTCTTTCTAGGTTCATTTTTGGAGAATTATTGCTCCTCATACTGATGTTAGTCCAACATCTAGGGGATTCCTTTTTTTAGACACATGCCATCACAGGCAAGTAAGTTCCTTCATTCCCACTCCATTTCCACTTATTAAAGGCTCAGTCCCTCACTGTTAGAATCCGTCTTGGATGACAGACTTGAAAATATGTTCATTATGCGCATGACCCAACTCTTGATATCCTGAATGTGTATGCTTATTTGACACTTCAAATTAAGGGTGCTGGAGTTACTTAAATGCTTACTATTCATTAAGCTTTCCTATAGATAACTGTTACCATAACTGCTGGTTATTTATCTAAATAGTTATTCCATCATGTTGATTCACTACCTATGTTTTGTACTCTCTATAGGATGCTTGAGATAGAATTCTTGAATGTCATGACGGATCGGTGCTCCCGTCAACACTAGTATTTTTTGCAATGAGTTGTTATCCTCTAAAAAAAATATGTTTAAATAATGTCAATATAATGACAGTATATGTCATAACTATTATTAACTATAATATATTGAAAATTTACATCAGAAAAATTGATTGGAAAAAATATAACTTTCGGTTGTGCCAAACAGAGGCCAAGGCCTACACAACAATTCTCTCAGGGGCTTTGGCCTCGGCTAATAACCGAGGCAAATGGGCATGTTTCAACCAAGTCCAAAGGCCCTGTTCTCTACTAGTGATTAATTAAGCCTTAAGAAATTTACTTGGTTCACTATTAACTAGTTTTGTTTCTATTTACAGGTATGTCATAGATGCCTTTTGTGAGTGTTTAAATGAGAATGATAATGTCTCTTCCAAAGAGAGATAAGAGTAGTATATTGTAAATGTTATGATAATACTTTTTTAATATCACTAAATCTTTCAACTAGTACTTTATGGATGCTATAATTAGTACTTTATGGGGTGTTACTAGTTTTTGTTACTGAATTGTGAAACATGATTGTTATTTAATAGAGTATTTTTTGATTTAATCGGATTGCAATCGTATGATATATATATATATATATATATATATATATATATATATATATATATATATATACAAATATAGAATAAAGTATAGCATGTTGGTTAATCTATAAAAGTGTTGGTAAAAAAAAGTGAGAAGTTTCAATATGTTGTCATTTACAAGAAAAAATGTTGGCTTAAAGAAAAAACATATTAATGAAAAGTGTTGGCATTTATAACAAAAGTGTCATCATATCTAGAGAAAGTTTTATTTTGATATGCATTTATCAACACCTAAAAAATGTTGTCAAAAGATAATCAACTGTTACCATAGGATTCTGTGCCAACACTTTTTACCATGTGGAAAAAAATGACCAAAAGTGTCGGTATAGGGAGCTATAGCCACATTGCACTTCTCGACTTTTTTTTGGCAAAAGTGTAGGCAATTCTCCTAAGCCAACACATTTTTGCTTTTACATGACACTTTTTCGGTGTTGACAGATCCATTATATGATGTAGTAATTCTTCTGATTCAGACACTCTTTCAGGCTCGCACAACAACTACGTTGAAGTGGATAATTCGTCCGAATCTAGTGAGGCTTCAACATCTGTAACAGCTGGCCATTTGGACACTCCCAAGTTGCCTTTTCTAAACAGGCTTAGCCTTAGTGTTTCTTTGAAATTAGGGGATGAAATGGTTAGAAAACCTGCCGCCAAGATTTTGGAGAGGGAATATTTGTTTTGTTCGAACATCGGTATGGTTCCGAAAATGGGGTTGGAGGTGTGTGCAAATGATGGGACAACTATAGTTTTTGAATGAAAGCTGACGAAAGTTGTTGCTTTGGCGTGGATATCCCAACTAGGTTGGCACCCCCAAAACACAAAACAAACACCCAAACCCAAAATTTATTAAGAAAAATAATAAAAAATCACAAATAAAGTTCGAGGAAAACAAAATAAAAAGAAATTATGTGAACCGATAAGTGCATCGACCACTTACATAAAAAAAAGAATTCATTATAACAAAAATTAGCAACGTCATCCCACCAATGTTCATGGGAAGTAAGTTTACCAAATCTTGCTAGAGCGCAAGATCGTCAGTGACATGATTTCCTTCCTTGAAGTATGGCTTGCCACAAAGAGCATGGAATCAATTTGGCGAATACACTAAAACCAATCCACTCCAACACACCATGGGACATTAGTTGAGTGACTGCAAAGCATCCTAACCACGTAAGAGGAATCACTTCCACCCATAAGTGATTCCAACTCTTGTTAAAAGCGAACGAAATTGTTTTCATCGCTGTAATTAGCTCCACCAAAAAAGTAAATGACTTAGCAATCATGAATGAAAAACAACATTTCGATTTACCGTAGCGATGCCTAAAAATTCCTCCACAGCCTACCTGCCCTGGACTCCCATCTACCGAAGAATCTATATTGACATTCATCCAAATTTATGGTGGGGGCTGCCATTTGACTCATCTCATTTTCGGGGCTCTACCCAACCGAGGATTCAAAGAAAGGTTCCGCAGAATTGTATTATCAACTTGTGAATTTCTAATCCATCCCAAACTAGCCGCATCACCCTCCCGAATGCAATTCATAATGTGTGAAGTGTGTGGTTGATATTGACTGCCTGCTTGTTAAAAATGGAACACTTTCTACAGCACCATATAAGCCAAATGACACTCACCACCGCGCATCTCCAAAGAACGCTGATTTAGGGGCTGAAATGTTGATCAAATATAGCCTTTAGTACGTCTGAAACATTCCCTAATAAAGAAATTGAGCGACCAAATAGAGATGAAATGGAGTTCCAAAATGTTTGAGCAAGTTTACAAGTCACAAATAAATGTGTTCTTGTTTCAACCGACTCGTTGCAAAGTATACACAAACCGAAGGAAGGGAGATACTCCATAACATAAGAACATCATGTGTAGGAACATTTTTTTTTTTGAAAAACTCCCGAGAAGGCAGTGTGCCTTTCCGAAAGTTAAAAGGTTGAGACAGGAGAAAATTTCGGGGCGGAGTCCCCAACTAGGTTGGTTTCCCCGCTTGCCTACAAAACTCCCGCCCCTCTTTT
>CATIWQ010030040.1:0-11236 GCA_949673415.1 Euphorbia schlechtendalii
GATCCATGCTGAGTGATAACAAACTACCAAAGTACATTTAGGGAGAAGCTATTACAGCTTGTTATATCTTGAATCGGGTTTTAATTCACCCAATTCTAGAGAAAACATGCTATGAACTTTGGCGAGGGTGCAATCATAAGATTGGTTATCTCAAATCATTTAGTTGTAGGTGCTTTATTCTTAACACTAAGGAGCAATTAGCTAAGTTTGATCCTAAATATAATGAAAGTTTCTTTCTGGGATACTCAACTAACAGCAGGGCATATAGAATATATGTAAAAAGAACTGGCTTATTAGAGGAGTCTATGCATGTAGATTTTGATGAAACTAACAATGGAGATAGAAGTCCATTTGATGAAGATGAAGGAGTACCCTAGCAAGTAGATCCACTCAGTATGCCACTCTCTGTGCTGCCAACCCAGTGTAAGAACAATATGATGTGGAAGTCAAAGATGAAGATGATCTTTCAATCAAATTCAACGATGGCGAAGATCAACCTCCACCTCAACAACCCATTATCGATCCTCCAACAGTTGATTCGAGTCTTGCATGAGAGATTAGAGTTCACAACAACCATCCAATAGACATCATAGTTGATGATGTTCATAATCTAGTGATGAAGCATGGTTAGCTCAGCAGGATGATGAGTCATCCAGCCTTCAATTCATTGATGGAACCCAAGAAGTTTGAAGATGTAGAAGGAGATTATTATTAGATGATAGCAATGCAAGAGGAGCTGGATCAGTTTAAGCGCAATGATGTTTGGGATCTAGTTTATAAGCTTAAAGGGAAATCAATCATTAGTATAAATGGGTTTTCAAGAACAAGATTGATGAAGATGGCTTTGTTGCCAGGAACAGATCTAGGCTTGTTGCACAAGGCTATAATCAGTAAGAAGGCATTGATTATGATAAGAGTTACGCTGAGTAGCTTGACTTGAAGCAATTCGAATCTTGTGTGCTTTTGCATCTCATATAAACTTCAAATTGTTTCAAATGGATGTCAAGAGTGCATTCCTGAATGGATTCATTCATGAAAAAGTGTATGTCCGTGAGCCTCATGGCTTTGAAGATCCGAAGAATCCTGAGCATGTCTTCTAATTAAAGAAAGCTCTCTACGGATTGAAGCAAGCTCCTAGAGCATGGTATGAGGGGCTGAATAATTTCTTAATTAGCAAAGTTTGTGAAAGAGAAAAAGCATATAAAACTCTATTTATCAAGCGAAGAAAGGAAGATGTGTTGCTTGTCCAAATATATGTTGATGATATCATATTTAGAGTAACTGATGAGAAGCTGTGCAAGGAGTTCAGCAATAAGATGAAAAGCGAGTTTGAAATGTCTATGATGGCAGAGCTCAACTTTTTCCTTGGTCTTCAAATCAAGCAGACTTAAGATCGAATTTTCATCAGTCAAGCTAAATATGCCAGAGAAGTCATGAAGAAGTTTGACATGGAGCATTCGAAACTAGTGTCCACTCCATGGACAGTGATACTATTTTGAGTAAAGATGAAGCTGGAAAACCCATGGATAGCAAGTTCTACAAAGGAATTATTATTTCTCTTCTTTATCTCACAACTAGTAGGCCTGACATTTAGTATGTTGTGTGCTATTATGCTCGTTATCAAGCTGATCCTAGAGAATCTCACTTAGCAACTGTTGAGAGAATTCTTAGGTACTTGCAAGGTTTGATTGAAGCACGTCTGTGGTATCCCAGCAGCTCAGACTTCACTCCTAGGGGATTCAAAGATGCTGATTATGGTAGAGACAAGCTGGATAGGAAAAGCACCACAGGAGGATGCCATTTCCATGGAGAATGCTTGGTATTGTGGTACAGTAAGAAGCAAACTTCTATCACGTTGAGTACAACTGAAGCTAAGTATATGGCCGTAGGAAGTTGTGTAGCATAACTACTATGGATTAAGCAACAAGTAGAAGATTATGGTATAAAGTCTAAATACCTCGAAGTTATGTGTGATAGCAAGAGCATAATTGACCTATCCAAAAATCCAGTTTAGCATGGTAGGATGAAGCATGTCAATATCAAACATCACTTCATTAGGGATCATGTGATAAGAGGAGATGTCAAGCTAGAGTATGTTCCTTCTGAGGAACAGCGCATTGACATTTTCACCAAACCTTTACCAAAGGAGCAATTCAGTATCCTAAGGCAGATAATAAGAATGGTAAATACGAGTTGAAGAAGAAGGAGAATGAAAATCTCAAAAATTTAGCGAAGTGTTGGAGATCAATCCTTGAGAAGACACGTGGATAACGCCATCTAAATTTTAAAGTAATGGCATGAGGAACAATTTCACGGTTAAATTCAAGCTCTACGTTTTCAAAAAGACGTGTGTTTGAAGAAGAACCATTTTTCTCAAAACTCACCATTTTACTAAGCCTGTTAATCAAATGCCTATCTCAACGTTCATTTTCATCATAGATTGTAGAAGTGCCACATGCCCCTGAGAGAAGTTGTTGCTTATATAAGTTGAATAGTTGAAGAGAGAAGTTTCATTAGCTTTCTACGAATTTGAATCCTAAAGCATTCTAACCCTAGTTCCCTCTTCTCCTTCAATTTCTCTCAAACCTCTCTCAAATAGTGATTAACAGAACTACCTTCAGGCTCTGTGCCACCACTTCCTTGAAAATCATTGTGAACGTTGAGGGAAAGACTGAGAAGTTAATCCTAGAAGAAGGCACCCTTTTCACCAAGGTGGATTGGGCGGATAACTTAGAATTTGGACCAGTCTACGAGGTAGACTATGAGGGATTGGTGAAGAATAAAATCATGCATAGGATTATTAAGGAGGAATAGCTCAGCTCCTTCCTAAAGATGGAAGGACCAGCCATCATAGGACTTATTAGGGCTTTCTACTTAAACCTCTACACCATCCATGGGTTCAATGATGTCTTGATGATGGAGTTTGGGGGCAAATCAACTCTAATTTGCTCACAGATGATAGGGAGCATCCTCAACATGCCTACAAGAGGCACTCAGCTCTGTAAAAATGGCGATGAAGACACCATCTCCCCTCTAACTATATGTCAGGGGAGGTAGCAGCAAGCGGAATGAGCTGGACCGCTAGGGCTAGCCACGAGATGGTGGTGAAGCTGCTGCTACCAGAAACTGGGTCTGTAACTAGCTACACTTATTTTGAAAGGTGTGTGGTCTACCATATGGTAGAGGGTAAGAAGCTTAACTAGCCAATGGTGATTCTTTACCATTTAACCAAGCTGATAACTGTCTATCATTCTGGTTAGCTCATAACTGAGTTGATGAGGGCAGCAAAAGTGGACATTGCTCAGTTTTTGGGGGAGTCTGATGATACAGTCTTGCTTATGAAGAAGAAATTTGACATGTCTCACTTTAGCAAGCTTTTTCACAACCATGTACATACTATGTACAACAAGGCACAACAAAAGTGCAAGCTTAAGTGCGTACCATCACTAGTACCGGTGGACATCCTAAAGGATGATGATGATGGTTTTATGGTGTACTTCATGGACAGCGAAGACTCGGATAAATTGCCTACATCCAGCATCCTAGAGTAAGTCACCACCACCGCCTCCTCTCAAAGCAAAAGGCTGCTTCCTCTAAGGCCAAGGGGAAGAGTCTTGCGAAATCCGAACCCGATGAGGCCCCTGCTCAGCCCTAGCATTAAAAGAGGCAAATGAAGGTCAAAACTCGCACCCAAAAACAAGTGGAGGCCAAACTTCATACTGAGTAGCAGGCAGAGGAAAAAGAAGATGCGAATGAGGCTAATGATTCCTTGCTCAAAAGTGCAAAATGGTGTTCTCAGAAACACTGAGGAGCAGGGCGAGGCCAACAAGTCTAGAGAAGAGGACACTCTAAGTCCTAATGTTACTTCTAAAGTATAAGATATTTTTTGCCAAAGTTAAGGGCACTCAGTGTAACCGTTCTACCACCAACATACTCTCGCAAAAGAATATGTAGGTGGTGAGCAATGAGGAAGATGTTGGAGACACCTTTTCCCTCCATTAGGAAGAGTTTGATCTTCCTGATCCCAACATCTCCTTACCCTCTTTCACTCAAACTGAGGAACCTTGGACTTAGTTTGAGAAACCTCAAGCTGGTCCATCCTTGGGCTAAACAACTAATCAAGAGGTTTCTATATATCCTACCCCCATTTCTTCTGTAAATCCTCAAACCTCTTCTCCTATAAATTCTCCAAAATCTCTAGTTTCTACTCTTGTTGATAGTGAAAAACAAATTGTAAATTTTCCTCCTCCTTCAAACATTGTAAATTCTCCTATTCATATTCCTTCCTCTCCTGTCATTAACCAAAACTCACCCATTCATATTTCTTCTCTTACAAAAAGCCATGATTCTTTCTCTCCAAATTCTTCTCTAGTACATATTACTTCAACCCCTTCTTCTCCTGTACAAACCCAAACACGAACCCTTACTTGTATAGCCCTTGTACTCAAGAAAACCATTCCTCCTACTTCTTCAACTGTAAATTCATCTGAACCCGCCTCTTCTTCAAACCCAGCTTCTACCCCTCTAACCCCTCTAGTTAGGGAAGTTCCTAACGCTGAGAACTCCGCTCAGTAAGGAAAAGCAAGTGGTCAGGATATAGAGGAAAATTTTATAGCCCGTGACGTACCTGAACCCAACAAAGAGCCAGTACATGAGGACTTGGTTGACTCATCTATCTTGGTAAAGATTAGAGAGTTATCAAAGAAGACATTCCCAGCACTCAAAACCAATCCCGAGTTAGATGGAGTAGTAAGAAAATTGCTACTTGCTCAAGAATTGATGGGCTTATCCTCCAAACCCAAGGAAAAATTGCCTGATTCGAACAACACACAAGTTTGCCAAATAAATCTATCTACCTCGAGGAGTTTGAAAAGATTCAAGGTAGCTTGTTTGTTATTTTAAATCACTCAAAAAAAGAGAGTGCCAAGAGCTTGGTGGATAAGATGGCTCTAATCTTGACCAGTTTGACAGATTCTATAGCCCAGCTTGGGGTAGCCATCTCTGCTATCCCCACTTCTACTACATTAGCTAACGCTATTATAGTAAAGATAAAGGGTAGTGTGGATGCTACTATTGAGCAGCTGAGTCTCTTGAGTACCAATATGGTAACTTAAGTGATATAAATCCACAAACTTGGTGAAGAGCATAGAAAAATAAATAAGCTCATTGATCACTGAATTAAGAACATCTTCAAGGAGGTAAAAACTACAAAGGACGTTGGCTATAGCATCACTAAGCTTTTGGAGACCCAGTTTAAGTTCTTGCTGAACCATGATAGTAAGACCAGATGGTGAAGCTGCTGATAGATATCTCCGCAAAGATGGATAAGGCTCTCCACACCAAACTGGACTCTATCCAATGAGAAGTCAACAAGAACACGGATACAAAGATCTCCTCCTCGCAAAAATTCCTTATTAGTGCAATGGGGAAGATCTTTCCAATAAGTCCTACTCCTAGCCTACCTGCCACTGAATCTCGATGCCTTGAGACTGGTATGACCATTCATACCAAGTTGAATGTCATCAAGTCAAAGGTAGAAGACCTGTAAAAGAATATTGGAACTTTGATGAGAATGGGAGAATTAGACGCTAAAGACATTGATTACACTACAAAAGTGTATTTAATCTATTGGACCCAAGGTTCTTGATATAGAAGCGCAACTAAAGATCACACTGAATGCAATAGACTTCAAAACCTTACTTTAATGCTTTCAACAGCTTGCATGTCAAGGCTTTGACCAAATAACACACATCTCTAGATGTCAACATCTTCTCCTTAGCAAGCTTAATGATCAATCATTTCTTTCTTCTAAGGGAAAAGAGTAGTTGGAGCAAGAGATTTCCCCTCAAATAATTATCCAGTAAGAGAACTTCTAAGCTACCCTCGAAGCCTTTAGCCTCTACCTTGAACAAATTGTGCAAGGTTAGATATCAAAGGGGGAGAAGGTAGCTGAAGATGCTCTTCGAATGGTGAATCTAAACAAGGGAACTCTTCCAAGGCGTCCTTATCCTCAACCTCCTCAACAGCAACATCCAAAGGCAGATCAAGACAAGACTCATGGTTCTTCCTCCTCAGCACATAGAAAATAAGCCATGTCCTTTGTAGTTAGAACTTGTAATAGAACTTAGCTTTGTAATCTTAGTTCAGGACATAATTTCTGTACTGACTAAGTCATTTTTTTAATTAATAAAAATTACAAGTTTTATACCTCAAGTTAAGATCTTCTTAACTTTTTTTACTGTATGTATGTTTCTACTACGAAGTTGATTATATGATGCAAGAACTCATACAAGAGACCAACCTTGAAGAAAAGCTGAAGTAAGACTGATAAGTGTATAATTACACTTATTATCATGATATTTTCAATCATTAAACACTATGGTTTAAGTCATTTTATAGTTCACATAAAAAATTTCACGTGGTATGTAGTTGTTTTTGATGCAAATGTAGGTACTAGGTAAATCTCGGAAGTAAAATGAACAAAGTGGAATTCTATGAAAAAAGAGTGAAAAAGGTGTAAAAAGATGTGTGGAACTTAAGGAATTGGCAAAGGATCGAAGATGTCAAAGATCAGTAGAAATCGCAAAGAGGAAACATGTGAAAAAGGCATGTCACTATCGTGACACATATATCATGGTCACGACTTGTTAACATTCATAATAGAAAGTTATCAACCAAGTATTCATGATCATGACATACATACGCGGTCACGACCTTGATGGTTTTTGGTCAACTCTTCTCTTTTTTCAACCACCGGATAAGAACGATCAACCGCCATCAATCACCATCAACTACCAATTGAAAAGATACCTTTTAGAAGTTAACCAATCATGAAAAGGTGCCATTCCATTGTGGATGAGGATGAATCTTTGCATCTAATCAAAATGAAGTGATGCAACTCTTGGCCAATGGACACGACTCTTCGTTTGGATAGACGCAGCCCTTCACACTCTATAAATAGGCTCCTAACTCAATCAATTTCATGGTAATTGAGAGTGGATTGATATTTGGTGATATATGTTAGATGTGTATGCATAGATAGTGAGTAGAAATTATATAGATTATGCTAAGTTCAAAGTCTTAGTGAGAAAAATGTATAAGTAATTCGATTCCTATTTCGATAATTATATTTCTACACAAATTCGAGCGTTTGTTGTATGAGTGTAATTGTAAAGCACTTATCAATAAAAGTTTTTGTTCTTCAACATTCTATTATTCGAGATTCACAAAGAATAGCATCTTAGCGGATGTTCTGTACGAGTCGAGACCGGATTCAAAGTAGACGTAGGAATTGCGGGAATTGATAACTCCCATTAAAGAGTGGATATGATTTGACCAACTTTAGCGTTCACTTGCATGCCTTACAACTTTACTTTATTTTCTGCTTATACTTTCTATTTCAAAGTTTATGATATGTCTATGTGTCATAACGAGTAATTCGTTTTGCGTCATTTTTATTAATCAAGTTATATGCTTTCGAGTTAACTTTAAGAGTGATTTTTTGATTAACAAGATTGTTTATAATCACTAGATTTGTAATTATAACGCTGTTTAGTGAGCCAACATTTTTGGGGTGGTAACTTGCTAAATATGGCTATGTGAGAGCGACTCGTACTAAGCATAGTAATATTATTATCCAGGTTCTTATAAATGTCATAATTCGTTTACCCTAGACTTAGAAAAGGCATCTCATGTGTTGCTATGCGGTGAAATATTGAATATTAAGATGTCTAGAACCTTATTTGTTGAAGTTATCTAGTGTACGACATATTCTTGATGATTTTACTTGTTTTTCTTTGTTAAACTTGTTCGTAGGAATATCTATGTATTTTACATCTTCTCTAATCTATTCATACATCTATCCATTCATCCGTCTATCATCCAAACCTCTCCAATATAAATTCCATATTTTCGTTACCCCGTAACTCTAGTTGGTCTTTAGAACTAGTTCCTTCCCTGTGGGATCGATATCTTTTAAAACTACATTGAAATTGTATACTTGCAGTGGTCACCATTTTTCTATTTTGATAAGCGGTATTGACAACAACTGTTTGTATTTTGAATTTTTATCTTATTGATAGAAAGGTGGGAAACAAGGTTTTTGGCTTCATAATAGAATATAAACCATCAAAATAAATAGAGTCAAAACCTTACGATCAAGTTTTTTGAGCCATTACCGGGGATAAGTTTTTCGGAACAAGTATAGCCAAAAACTTTGCGATCAAAGACAAAGTCCCAAAGTGAAGAAAATCCTCTAATTATAGGGGAGCTGAGCCTGCTTAAAGAGACTCACTCAGTATGGGGGAGTTCAAGTTTACTAAGGGAAGTCACTCAGCACAGGGAGTCTTACATCACTTTCCAAGTACTTCTGATATCTCTAAACAATTTTATTCAATTAATCTATTCTATTACCTGGTTTGCTATATATCTAAAATAGGGTAGATTGTAGAACCCAAGTTAATAGTGCTTCACAGTACTTGAACATTTTGGAAATAGCAAACTAACTAGGATAGTGAAATTTATTGAGTACTAAGTATACTCTTAATTAATGAAGTTGAATTGAGTTTGTTTAAAAGAAAACAACTTAGTTTGCTGAGTAATTAATTAAGTTATGGCTTAGAGTAAGAAAATTTGAGTCTGTGCTGAGTATTACATAGTTTAGAAGAATATCATCTCAACTATGCTAAGTTAGCTTTTATTGATTAAAAGCTGAATTCATTAACACTTAGAGAATTAAATGACACATGTGCTACTAATGTCCTCTATGAGAAATAAAATATTCTTTCGATGCTTTCATGTTAAAAAGCACTGAAATTAATGAAGATTTCTAGCGGTCCTCACAATTCAAAAAGGTGTCAGTACGAAATGTTGGAGATTCCTCACTAAAGTCCTAGATAAAAAGAATCCTCTGACATGCACCATTTTCTCAATGTCTCCGCGAGTCATTGCAAGCATTAGCAATATCAACTAATCAAAAGACTCAACGTTGCACTTCGCAAGCCTATCTCTCTATCTGTTTTTCTTGAAGACAAATAACAATTTCTCAACGGGATTTTATCGTGCCTCAACGTTCAAATTTCTATCTCTAAACGTCCTCGAATCTGTCTCCAATGGAATGATTCAAAAGATATGAAGAGAAGTGAAATTTAAGAACTACAAGGATGAAACGTTTGCAACGGCCACTTCGCAAAGCTTCAAGTATAAATAGAAGACAGAAGTAGATGTTCAAACTTGGTGAATCACCTCGAATTTCTTTAAGAGCTGAAAATCTACTAAAATACTCCCAAATTCAAGAAATTCCAAATTCAAGCAATAAGCAAACAATCATTTCAAATCAGTTTGTAATAGAGAGAATAAATTACTTAGATTTAACATTGTATGGATTCAACATTTTATAAGTTAAATTCTGCTCGCACTTTCATTTCAAATCTGAGTGTTAGTTTGGGAAGTGTACCTTGTTCATAAGGTTTTAACTCTAATGAATACTAGAATTTTATGTTTAATAATCAAGCCAAAAACCTTGTCCGCCACTTTCCTACGGTAAGATATAATTCGAACAGGTGTTGTCAATACCACTTATTTAAATAGAAAAATGGTGACCATTGTAAGTATACAGTGAGATGTAGTTTTAAAAGATATCGATCCCATAGGGAAGGACTTGCTCTAAAGATCAACAAAAAAAATTGGAATAAAGAAAATAAAATATTTTTGGATTTTAGTTAGGAGGATTAGAATGAAGAATGGATAGATATATCTATGGAAGACTATAGATTTTAAATATATAGATTTTCCCTATGAAATAAGTATAGCAGAGAAAACATGAGTGTTTAACAAAGATGTTACGATTCACTAAACTAATCTAACAAACTCGGTTCAAAAAACCCAGATGTTATATAAACCTGGACAACGTCAATACTATGCTTATTAAGGGTCGCTCTCACGTAGCCATATTTAGCAAGTTACCATTCCAACAATGTTGGCTCACTAAACAGTGTTATATCACAGATCCAGTGATTATACATGATATTGTTAACCCCGAAACTACTCTTAAAATTAACTCCAATGCATATAACTTGATTAATATAAAAGACTTAACATGAAATACGCATTATGACATGTAGACATATCATAAACTTCGAAATAAAAAGTATAAGTAGAAAGCAAAGCAAAGTTGTAAGGTATGCAAGTGAAAGCTATAGTTGATCAAACCGTATCCACTCTTTAATGGGAGTCATGAATTCCAGCAATTCCTGAGTCTGCTTTGAATTCGGTCTCGACCTGTACAGAACCTCCGCTAGGATGCTATTCTTTGAGAATATAGAACAAATGAATGTTGAAGAACGAAAAATTTTATTGATAAGTGATTTTCAAGTATGCTTATACAATAATCGCTCGAGAATATAGAGAAATCTAGTGATCAAAACAAGGATTCGAATCACTTAAACATTTTCTTACTAACACTTACGAACATAGAGAAACTAGATATTTTATTCTCTATCTACACACACTATACATAACCCTATAATTGCACTCTAATGCTGCACAAAATTGTAAGGTTTAGAACCCTATTTATAGAGTTCGAAGGGTTGCGTCTATCCAAGCAAAGAGTTGTGTCCATTGGCGAAAGATTGCAATACTTCATTATGATTGGTTGAGAAGCTTCAATCTTATCCACAATGGATAAGCATGTTTTCATGATAGGTTGTCTTCTGATAAGTGTCTTTTCATTGGTAGTTGATGGCAGTTGATCATTCTTATCTAGCGGTTGGTAGTTAAGAAGATTTGACAAAAAAAAACTATCCAAATCACGACCGTGATATACAAGTCACGACCGTGAATCTTTTGCTACAATCTTCAGTTAATGATACTTTAGATATTCCTTCTAAACTACATTTTTGAGATAAAAGTTCTTTGATAAACTTACCATAGTTAGGAACTTGAGTTATGGCTTCAGTAAATGAGAGGTTGATTTCCAGACCTTTAAGTTTGTTGATGAAATCAATGAATTGTTTATCCTCATTTTCTTCTTCATTCTTTTGTGGAAATGGTGGTTGAGGGGGATTAACCTTTCCAGATTTAGGTTGTTCATCCATTCCTGCTTTATCATCAGATTTACTAGGATATTCATCCGGTACTTCGACAACATTATTAGCAAGCATACCTGAAGGATTTGGTTCATCTAGTAATTTTGCACTATGAAGAGCTATAGTATGCACATTTTCTTTAGGATTTCCTT
>CATIWQ010030058.1:0-13297 GCA_949673415.1 Euphorbia schlechtendalii
TTAAAAAAATGCAACAGATGAGAGAGCTAATGATCTTTCGCCATATTGTTTCTAAGTAAAGTTGGATGGGTTATTTGAGGAAGTTAAGATTGTTTGTACGGGTGGTGGCACGCAGTTCATTGTTTTACATGTATAGGTTGCATAAATCCCAAAGTTCATCAGTTGATGCTCTACCTCCACAATCGGAGAAAATACATGTAATGCTAATTGATGCCAATCTATCAAACTTTAATACTATCTGTGAGAAATTCAAATCCGAAGCACCCAATTTCAATTTAATCTTGTTACACTTTAAAATTACACCTGTTACCTGGGCGGGCGGCCCGACAGCTCAGCCCTGGCCCATTTCTAAAATAAAAGGTCTTTAACATTATATTTAGTATAAAGCCAGGCCCAGCCCAAGCCCTTTTATAGCCCTGCTATTAAAGGCCGGGCTTGGACATACATGTTAAAACCTATTAAGCCCGGCCCAACCCGAATAATTTATTTAGATATATTAAAAATAGCTTTTACATTACTCAGACCCATCTTTTATTAATATCAACCCAACTATTATTTGTCTAGTATATAAATTAATAGAAACTTTCTTAGCCCTAATTCCCAAACCTAAGTACTCTGCCCATTTCATCTCTAATTAGCCGCCACTAATCTCTGCAATTTTCATTTTTTCAATTGAAGCTCCTCTCATATATATTAATAGAAACTTGCTTAGTTCTTTTTTTCAATTGATGCTGCTCTCATCTCTAAGTACTCTATTTTTAGATGATTTTTTTTAGAGTTTTCATTTTGGATTTGGATTGTTTTTATTTAATCTACTTGGATGACTTTTTTTGTTGTTTGATTTTATCAATTTGAAAAATTATCGAGCTCAATTGTCGGGCTTTGGACAAGATATTTCAACTTTAACCCTGCCCGGCCCTGCCCTGTACTTTTATCGAAAAGGCCGGGCAGAGCTTGGACAGAGTTATTTATATAAAAGCCCGCCTAAGCCCGGCCCTGGCCCTTATAAGCCCACCCAGTTAACAGGTCTATTTAAAATGATACCGTAGTTGCACAGTTCACTTCACCGTAAAATTGTTCAATTGTGATCTTTTGCAAAATTGCTCTGTGGATTTTGCTAGAAATTGGCAGTTAATTGAGGAGTTTTATAACAATAAATCTTTAACAATGGTAGAAGGAAAGAATTGAAGTATAAAGAAGATTTTATACGTTTAATGGAGATAAACGTTAATTGAAGGGAAATATGATGATATTGAAATTGATAAAACATAGCTTATTATATAGGCATTACAATTTTGAATGTTAACAACTCTAACTCCACTAAATAACAAGTGACCTAACTGATAACAACTAGTTAACTTTATTGACTAAATCAACTAATAAAATTACTGCTAACATTCCCACCCTTAAACCGAAATCTACAGATATCAGTTTAGGAAAAAATTAACCTTAAGGAACTTCCATTGAAGAACAAACTCCAAGCATCTTTCGAAATTTCACATATCCAGGAGGTTGGTCAACATATACTTCTTCTGTAGCTCACCATGTAAAAAAGCTTATTTCAAGTCCAATTGATAAATAGGCCAAGATTTCTGAGCAGCCATGGATATCACCAAACGAATTGTATCCATCCTCACCACTAGAGCAAATACCTCATTGTAATACACTCCATATTCTTGCTTGTTCCCTTTTACCACAAGTCGAGCCTTGTACTTATCAATGTTTCCATCTTTGTTCAACTTTGTTTGTAAATCCATTTTACTCCTATGGATTTTGTCCCTTTGGAAGCTCCATCAATTCCCATGTATTATTTTTCTCAATGGATTTCATCTCTTCATTCATGGCATTTTGCCATTTTAAATCTTTAACAACTTTCTAAAATGAAAAAGGATCATAATTTGCAAACAATGCAAAGTAAGTTAGGTTTTCTGCCTGATCAACTCCATTAATCTCAAAGTCTACCATCCACCCTAGTCTCTTTTGAGATTGCCAAGATTGCGAATTAAGAATTATTTCATTTTGCTCATTCACAGCACCTAGCTCTGCCTGCTCATTTGTAGGAATAATATATGTTGGAACATGCTATTTTACAAGCTCAACTTCATGCACTTCATTTTCCTCTACCAAAGCTTGTTGGAATTAAATTTTTCATCAAACTTATCAATCCAGACCAAACCTGATTCTCATCAAAAACAACATCATGACTAATCACAAGACTTTTAGTGGATTATATAGCTTATAAGCCTTTGATTGATCACTAATAATGCATTTTACTCCTTCATTGTCAATTTTCTTTCTATTCTGATATGGAATATGGGCATATGCTACACACCCAAATATTCTGAAATGGTCTACTGCTGGTCGTTTTCCACTCCAAGCTTCCTCTGGAGTCATGTTTTTCACAACAAATGCGGGACTTCGATTTAAGATGTGAATGCTCCAATTAATTACTTCTAGCCAAAAACTTTTTGGCGCACCACTGCTGCGTAGTAAGTTTCGCACCATATCCATAATTGTACGATTTTTCCTCTCACAGACTCTATTTTGTTGTGACGAATAGGGTGTTATAAACTATCTCTTTATTTCATGCGCTTCACAAAAATTTGCAAATTCTTGTGAGGTATATGCACCCCCGCGATCTGAGCGAAGAATTTTGATTGGCCTATCAACCTCCTTCTCAACAAATGTTTTAAAGCTTCAGATTTAGCCTGCAAAAAATACACCCATGTTTTTCGAGTATGGTCATCAATGAACATTATGAAATAGAGTTTACCACCATTGAAAGTTGGATTGAGAGGATCGCAAATATCTGAGTAGACCAACTCCAATACTTTCTTTGCTCTTGATGACTTTCCATGCGGAAATGGACTACGATGTTATTTGCTAATAACACACTCTTCACAAACTTGGGAAGGTAAGACAAGTGGTGGAATACCTATCACCATATTCTTTTGATGCAATGTTTTCAATCCTCCAAAATTAAAATGGTCATATCGAAAATGCCAAATCCATGTAAGATCATTCACTTCAATCACCAAACAAGTTTGAGCAACTTGTAACTTTAATGGGAACAACCTATTTACACTCATTTGAACAATAGCAATAGCACCCTTTACAGGTTCATAAATTTCACATTCTCCATTTGAATGGTGATAATATAGCCCTTTTCCTGTAACTGACCAACACTTAGCAAATTACACTTCAAGTCAGGAACATAAAACACATTAGATATTGTTTCCACAAAACCGTTCTTTAGGCTGATTTTAATTTCCACTCTTCCCATGACTTCAACTTTAGAAAAATCACCAAAATTGACAGTTGAATGAAAACTTTCATTTAAATTAGAGAAAAGAGACTTGTTACCGCACGTGTGATTGCTGTAGTATGAACCAAGATTCTAAGGAAGGTTCCTCATTTGTTTGAACAATCATAAACAAAATCTCTATCTCTTGATTATCTGCAAAATTTTCCCTTTCCTCCTTTTCTTTATCATTGGGATGCTTCGTATAACATTCTTATCGATAGTGACCAAATCTGTGACATCTGAAGCACCCTATTTTGGATTTGTCAAAGTGTTGGTCTCTTCCTCTTCCTTTGCTTTGAGATTGTCCATCATTGGGTTTATAATGTCTGCTGCCATCTCTACTCCTTCCTCTGCCTCTACCTCTACCCCTTCCTCTAGTGTTTGAGAAATGAGTAGAGATTGAAGCCTTCAAAGCCTATTCCTCTAAAGTTGAACTACGGTTCATCTTCTGTTCATAGACTAATAAAGAGCTTTACAATTCATCAAGGAAAAAATTGTTTATGTCCTTTAATTCTTCAATAAAATATACAACATAATCAAACCTTGAAATTAAATAATGCAATATTTTTTCAACAAGGGTAACATCTTCCATCTTCTCCCCATGGAATCGCATCCTATTTCCAATCTCCATTGTTCTACCAATATAACTCGTAATCGACTCTCCATCCTTCATCTGCAGAGTCTCAAAATCTCACCTGAGAGTCTAAAGCTGTGCACGCTTGACTCTTGTTGAACCTTTATATTTCTTCATTGAATCCCAAATTTGCTTAGAGGTATCTTTTCATGAGATAGTCTCCAAGATTGAACGATCAATAGCTTGAAATAAGTAATTCTTGGCTTTGAGATCCTTCAAATTCGACCCTTCAATTTTCGCTTTCTGCGCATCTAATAGAGCTGCCCCATCTATTGATACTTAGACATCATCCGAAACTACTTGCCAGTATTCATTCGATCTTAGAAAATTTTCCATCAACATGCTCCAATGGTCATAGTGTCCATCAAAACGAGGAATTGCAGGTTGGACAAAATTGTCAGATGTCATTGAAAACAATTCTGATAACTCAAAAGAAAGCCTGAATAACCTTGGCTCGGAGACCACCGATAACAATAAATCTCTAACAATGGTAGAAGGAAAGAATTGAAGTATAAAGAAGATGATATACGTTTAATGGAGATAAACGTTAATTGAAGGGAAATCTGATGATAGTGAAATTGATAAAACATAGCCTATTATAGGCATAACAATTTTGAATGTTGACAACTCTAACTCCACTAAATAACAAGTGACCTAACTGATAACAACTAGTTAACTTTATTGACTAAATCAACTAATAAAATTACTGCTAACAGAGTTAAGAGTTATTATTAGGGTTTGAAGCTTACCTATGCATATTGCCGAAATTTGATGAATTAATCAACCATGTTTTTGGAATTTTTGCTAATATTATCATATGAAGATTTTATAAAAGATTTAGGGCTCGTTTGGTTGACGAAATGACTATTCTGTGAAATATGAGAAAAACAAATAAAAAAGGTTAAAAATTGTAGAGTATATGTGTAGAATCCGTAATTGGATGGAATAGTTATTCCTAGCCATTATACAGCTCATGGAATAGCTATTCCTCCATTTCAACAAGGAATAGCTATTCCGTGAGATGTATAATAGCTAAGAATAGTTATTCCATCCAATTACGGATTCTAGGTAAATTCCCTACCATTCCGTGAGATGTATAATAGCTGAGGTATAACAATAATACCGTTAGTCTTCCACCTTTGCTAATTTTTAATTAACTCTTGTATTTTTCTACACATCCAATGGTAAAATGTCCAAACAAACTAGCTAAAGTACCACATTGTATGACAGAAAATAGCACAAGTGAATGTTAGAAGTTGCATTTACAAATGTGGTGACTGAATAGCTTATTTGACATGTGATATTTTTAATAAATATCAATCTTAAGCTATATTGTATACATTTTCCAAACCTATAATATTTTGGATGAATTTATAACCAGTGACGGAGCCAGAACCAGTAAAGAAGGTGGGCAATCTTTCATGACAAAATTTTTGGAGAAAAAATTTTCGAGCATAACTTATAAATATACATTCAAAATAAGTCATTAAAAAATTCATTATACAAACAACCAATACAACATAACTAAGGTAGTTCATTTAATTTGGGGGAATGAGTTCATTTTAACCAACTTGGCAAATCATGTTATGAACTCTTGAACTTTCATTTACTTTTTGCTTTGATCTCAATAAGACAATAATTGCCCAAAATATTATCCAACTCAAGTTTTTCCATGAATACTACAAAACCGTATACATTAATGTCTTAATATATTAATGAAGCAAACTAAGGCAACAACAGAAATTAGCCTCCAAGTCCTTGATTATTTAAAGCCGGGCAGGTTCATCATCAAGTTTCACGATTTTAATTAAAACAACAACAAGCTTCTTGTCCTTATAATTTATAAACATAGCTTGCATCACAATTCAGAGTTAAGACTTAAAACCACTCAAAATTGAAAATAATAAATGCGTATTGAGAGTCCTCTTCCGGTGTCTAAAAGTAGAACTACTTAAAATAAACTTAAGGGAAACAATTTAGATGAAGAGAATAAGCACAACATAAACCATTATAAGAAAGAAAAAAAAAAAAAAAAAATTAGAATTGCAGATATGCAAATGTGAAACCAAAACTGCAAAAAGACATAGAAAAACTGGCATTCTTGTACCAAGATTCCGGCCGGTGACTACGAAAATTACCAGCAATAACCAATAGGTATTGTTGATGGACTGAGCAGAGAAGGCAACGATCGTAGTTTTCGGCAGAAAAGAAGTAAAATTCAGTAAATATAACCTAAGTAATAAAAAAACGACCTCGTTTGATGTTGCAATAAAAGAAACCAAAACAGCCTCGTTAGTTATGGTTTGGCATTAGACTAAGAAAATAAGAAAACTCAGGCTTTGGAAAACAGAACGAAGGAAGAGGTGCAGACTTAGGTTTATGCAATTGGTGAGGGGAGGTGGCAAGGGTTCCGGCGAAGAGGGGGCCATGCTCCATCACTGTTTATAACAGTACGCTTTTTTCACGCTCTGTATAAAAGCGAGGAGCGAGACCCTTGCACTTCTGTAACAAATTAAAGTTTTAGACTTCAATGCTGAATTCACCATGATCATATGGTTACTATCGGCTCCTTAATTTGTCTCAACAATCACTTTTGGCCTATCACCACCTATTTGTAAGTTAAGTGCACAATCAGCAATTTATAGTTTGTTTCATACCGACATTTTGAAAAGATTTCATCTTATTTCTATTCAATAAGATTCGTGCATTCTACCTGTTACATGCATTGAATTGAATTCCATCAAAAACAATTGTTCCAACTTCACCATTATAGTTTTCAATAATTACATTCCAGTTGCTAGCTACAATAAGTAATCAGTTTCAGTAGAACTCCGTAAGTTCCACTTTCGAATTCACCTTCATTCTCCAATTACTTATTCTCAAAATTTTACACCTATTCTTTTGCTTCCAGCTAAACTGCGACCATTAAATAGTATATTCATAATATCGCACCATTCTGTATGTAAGAACTAACAAATTGAGAAATAAATTAACTAGAATCTTTTAAATATTTACAGAATTATAAATAAACTCATAAGATGATAAGATGCTCAAAACTGAGATTTGGCCAGCATAGAAGTCGGTTTCAGAGAGATATCGCCGTAAGGCTGCTCTTGCCTTACATCAATAAGTCCATATGTCTTCAGAACCTGTTATCATTGGTAAACCAAATTTCATTAACTGCTACAGAAATTGCAGCTATGGTTTTGTACTGACTGTTAACCAAACTCCTGAATTTATAAATTATAACTGCATAAAAAAAAAATAGAAAGTTTTTAAAAGTGAAGAAAAATAATAGAGCATGTACAATGCCTCAACATAAAAGGAAAAGTTTGTAAAGTGAAATCTGTCCATTGACACAAAAAAAGCAGCATCATGTTTTAATCACAAGGTGTTGCCAAAAGTACAAACAAGGCAAAACTATTATTTGATGAGCCAAGACTCACAAAATCAAACTGGTCTAGGCCTAGTTTGTATATTTTCCTCTAAAATGCTAATATAAACAAACATTCATTTACAATATTGCAGCATAGCCTCTTCCTTGATGATTATTGTGCTAGTGCTAAAAAGTAACGAGTTCAAAAGTTAAAATCTTACCAGTGTCTCAAAAAACATTCTAGCCCAAATCTTTCTAGTTTTGCCTTCCAAGATCTTGTTGAGACTAAGATCTTCAGGCTGGTCTTCAGATATGGAAGCAATAGGAGATTGCCTCAACACATATTGAGCCACAGCCCTACATACACAATGCTAAAACCACTAAGAATGGCAAGTTCAAACTTAACAACTCCAATGCAAAAACCAATAGATATATAAAGTTTCATTTACATTTAGAATAAATTAAAAATAACTACCTTGTTCTCGCTGATAATGAGTCAATTCCTTGAGTGCCTTGAGATCCTGCTATTAGAATCAATGCCGTCCACATAATAAAAACAAGATAATGTAAACTACAAATTAAAAGCCTTAATATGACTAAGGGACAGTCTGGGATTGCTTTCCCAAGCTGCTGTCCTGAAAGGCTCCATTTTCATGCTCCAATGCAAAAATATATTACGGAAAGCTTGTGAGTTGAGCTTTTTAAGACAGCAGTTGTGACAGCAATCCCAAATAAAACTATCAAAACAACTCATATTACCAGATATGTTATTGTCTTCCTCGAGAAACGAAAGGTCCTGCATCAATATAATTTCATCGAGTAAAGATGTAAGAAGCAAACACAAGAACAAGAATGACAGATTGATGCACTAGAAACTAGAGGTAGAAAGGAGCAAGTGTTGAAAAAGTTCAAGATTCTACATAGCAAAGAGAACCAAGTAAATACCTCTGTTTGGGCAGTATAGTGAATCTCGGGAATATCAAAAGGGGTATTATGATGTCCTGTGTTAAAATCTGTGAAGGGCGTTTCATTCGCTGCAGAATGTTCATGCAAGTGAGGCACTGAAGTCCCAACGCTTGGCTCTGTTGGATTTACAGAATCTAATCCAAAACTATTCGATAAATTGGGAGAAGTCAATTCATCTTTCCTAAAAGGAGGGGTCACACCGGGAGGATAAACAAATCTATTGCTTTCTACACCATCAGCATCGCGAAAAATTTCGATTTCTATATCACTTGGTGATTCATTTTCGGGAATAAAAGTCGAAGCTTCAGCATTAGACGGTATGTCAATAGGCTCTGGAGTAACCTCCCTTTCGAGAATAAGATGAGGTTTTGTAGAGATAAAATCATTTTTGTAAAGATTGCATATTTCAGGACATAAACCTGTAAAAACACAAAAAAATAAGTACCCTTTTGTTGAAGGTTCCAAAATAACTTAGTTTTTGAAGAAAACTCACCAGTAAATAAAGGTTCAGAAAATACTTGCTCCTTTCTTGAAGCATAGTTCATCCTCCATATGCCCAAAGCAGTACAAGGAATATCCTTCTTCCTTCTCTTTATGTCACTATAATTATCTAATGCCTTCTTCATAAACCTACCAATTCAAATACTTTTATCAATGACCACATCTGAATTGTATAACTGCATCACATTTGATCAAACAAAAGTACTTGTTAGTCAGCACAGTAGACTCGTCAAAGAAAATTTTTCTCTTTCTTTTACTCGGTTTTAATGGCTGAACTTGTGGAGATGAACGAATAACAGCCAAATCCCCTGAAAACACCAAAGCAATAGCTCAATAAATGTAAGAAACCCCCTGCAAATGAACTGTTACAGGTAAGCATTCAATCACCTGATAAACCAAGATTATTATCAATCCTAGATGGCTCATGTGAGGATTCTGGGCTTCGGAAAAATGGTGGAGACTGATTTTGAAGAGATGGGGTTTCTTCAAAAGGAGGAAAGATTTCCTCTTCATCTAGACCTAGGTTTGGTAATTGATTTTTATCAGATATATCATTTTGAAGATTGTCAATCAGTGAATTGTTTTCTGGGATCACATGTTGATCACGCCGAATTTCAAATGATGGAGGGGAATTTTCGCCATTAGTTTCTGTAATAAAATCTCCTCTCTCTTTGCTATGACCAGGATCATTTATTAGTTCCGTCCTATCACTTTCTTCAAGATGATCAGTGTCCATTCTGTCTGTTGTTTGATCTTCACCAACATTTTCGGCAGCTATATTACTATTTTGCAAACCATCGGGTTCTGGTTGTAATATATCTTTCTGCAAAGAAATGCATATTCCAGTTGATAATGTGATTTTAATGCATACTGATATAATAAAAAAAAAAGGGAAAGGTTATATTATATACAGAGAAGATAAATTCTTCAAGATAAATGATTGACCTCAAAAGTTATTACAACAAAAGGTTCAAAATTTGTATGAATTTGATCCTGAAGTGTTATATCTTCTAGACTCCTGGTATGATCATTAAACCTGAGACCCAAATTATCACGTCAAAATACTAATAACATTACAGTGTAAAAAAACTTGGGAAAGAAAAGAGATGTCTTGTGCAGTTTTACCTATTGGGATCAAAGTCAACATCGATATCAAATTCATCAAGGTCAAAAGTTTGGGGCAAAGTGACAGCTTCGAACTTTGCCGTTGTGGCATTTTCTGGGAGATTAACTTCAGTGGAAGCGAAGGCCTTTTTTAGCGCGAAAATGGCAACATTGCAATCGTGGTAAAGATAATCAACTTTCTTTGAATATATACGAACCACGCCTAAAAGAAGATGGCCTGACATTCTAAGCGCTATGGGGACTTCTGGGAACATGATGCAATCTTCATGATTATACAACACAGAAAAATCAAACAATTGCTTTCGATTATTATTGCTTTTTGAAAAGAGCAACAGAGAAAAATAAAAGAATACAAGAAACTTGATTAATGCCACTGGAACTATATACACGAGGACTAAAGAAGAGCTTCACTTGATATAAATTGACTAAAAAATGGGAGCAAACACTATTGCATGAGCTAAGAAAAACATGTTATGATTTGCAAAATGTATCTATTGCTTAAAGAAGAGCTTAATATACAGAAGACAAGAAAACTATAAATACAGTTGCTAAAGAAGAGCTATACTTGGTTTAAATTAATTGAAAAAGTGGATCCAAGCACTGTTGCATGTGCTAAGATACACATATTATGCATAAGTTGCTTAAGGAACAAACACAATCTCTGAATGGTAAGGCCTCAGTAGTTTCAATTCAATCAATTTATCACAAAAACATAAAATCATCTAAAACATTATGTTCTCTATATACTACCACAAACAATTATTATCATCGACTCAATCAATGAAACAAGAACAAAGAACAAGATAACCAAACTACAATAAAACAAATGAATCATCCAAAACTGAAAATGGTGAAGCAAAAGCCAGCAAATTTACAAATTTAATAACGAAGTTTACGGTCAATAACCCAGTGAAAATCACCCTAAAAAAAGAAACGAACTTTACGAAAAAAATTAGCAAAAAAGAGAAAAAAAAAACGAAATTAACCTAACCCAGTAATAAATAGGTCAGTAATACAATAATAGCATCAAAATTGAAACTGAAAATGAAGAACAAAAACAGAGAAATCAGGGGAAACGTACCAACGGTGGAAGAGATATCAGTGGAAGTGTAATGAGACTTCTTGAGGCGGTTTTGAAGATGAGCTGCGCACCAAACAGTGCCGAGAGGGCCCTTCCTCGCCAGAAACGTCTGCGAATAGAACATTTTCTCCGCCGGAGAATTAATAAATAAAATAAAATGAATTGGGGGAACCAAATGAAGGAATGATGTAGAATATAGAGGGAAGAAGGTGGACAGTTGAAAAAAGAGAAAAAGGAAAGCGAATTAATGGAAATAATGGAGGAGAGCGAGGTCAGGGTTTCATTAAGCGGGAAAATCCCTGTTTGGTATATTTGGCGCGGGAAAGTTTCAGAAGGCGCCAACTTTGGAATTTGCAATATTGTTTGAAGGAAACCCTCCTTATTACACTTATTTACCTTTCTTCCAATTTACTTTGTAAATAATCCCCAATTTACACCAAAACAATTAAATAAGAACTTTTCTGAAACACGCAATTCTTGTTTACACAAACACATTAAAGTTCATTTATTGCTCTATAGTTTATATGAAAAGTTTTTGTTTTTGTTTTTCTATTTATTTTCTCCACAGTTGTATATTTTTTAAAAACATTTTCCCTATTATATCATATAAATATCACACGAAGCACTTAGACGTGAGCATTTGCTGAAAATAGATGTATGAGCGGTCCTATAGGAGCATGAAGTGTGCTCTGTAAGGTCGTTGCTTTATAAAGTTCACATTTTGCAACATCTTGCACGTTATATACTGTTTTCTACTGGGGTGTTTTAGTACTCCCTCCATTTCAAAATAACTGTTAATTTTAGATTGTTTGTCAACACCAAAATGATATTAATTAAAGCAACAAAAATACATATTTACACTTATGATTTTTGTTAAATTGAAAGTTGATTTGATACTTTATCCGTTTATCATTTCCAATGCGCATTAAATAAGGGTAAAATGGATAAAAAAATTTAAAAATGTGCATTGGAATCCTAAAACGACAGTTATTTTGAAATTTTTCTTAAATCCTAAAACGACAGTTATTTTGAAATGGAATCGAATAAACAATTTAAGAGAAAAAATCATTTTAAGTTTGAAAATTCGAATACAATTTGTGAAAGAGTGCATTCATGACGAATGTTTTTTTTATATTTTGAAATTAAAAAAAAATTGGTTTGTGTTATGTATTCTCGTTGAAGAGATTTGTGTAATACCCTTTCAAATGTCAAGCATTTGAGTAAAATCCCCAAAACTTCATATGGTCATTTGTGCGAGATCTCATCCACTTGTCATTTTAGAATATTCTTCATCTTGATGTTTCCTTTCAAAACAAGATCCATGATACCATACTTTTCTTGAAATTTTTTTACCAATATATATTTGTTTTATAATTCCATTATAGTCGTCAAATAGTTTAAACACATAATTAAATACTTATAAATATGACACAAATATTTCAATTAGACATATTATATGTAAACTATAATAAAAATATAATAAACTTGCATCAATTCACTGTAAGATAACTACAAGATAATAATAAGATAGTGATAATATGCAAATTTTTAATATAAAAAATAACTACAAGAAAAATTTATAGATTAAGAAAACTATAAGATAAATTTTATATAAAAAATAAATTAAAACACAAAAAAAATAAAAACACATATGATTACATCAATTACATACTATAAATAAATAATAATAAAATCATAGTAAAAATATAACAAAATTACGTTGATTTGAAATAACTAAAACATAACTACAAGATAATCACAAAATACAATTATCTACAAGATAACTACAAGACAACTATACAAATCGAAAAAATATACATCATGGATCTTGTTTCGAAAAGAACATAAAAATGAACAAAAAAAACTCTAAAATCACATCTTGAAATAATTAACGAAGGTGAAAAATAAAATAAAAAAAATCAAGGAAATCACATCAGATTTATTGAACGTAAGAATGACAAATGCAGGGACGGCGGCAGGGTGTGGCAGCTACCACACCCCATTCGCCTGAAATAAGAGAACTCTATGTATTATGCCACACGGCCGGAGACACAAAAGAATGAAGGAGGAGGAGGAGGAGGAGAGGTTGTGTTTGAATCAGGGGATGATCAAAGAACTAGAGGAAACCCCCATGATCTGTAATGGATGCAAGCTGAAAATTGCCTCCTGATCTTCCATGAATGAGTAGCGAAAGTAGCGGCTGATTTAGGGAAGAAGATGAACGGACGATAAATGGGCAATAGGGTTGGGTTTCACTTATATTTAGTTTAAAAACAAAGCCCAAAAGGCATTGGGCTGTGATTCTTATGT
>CATIWQ010030084.1:0-12636 GCA_949673415.1 Euphorbia schlechtendalii
CAAATAGACCCTGAATCACTTTCCATTTTATTTTATATTACCCCTTGATTGGGAATATTTTTATCCCAAGGCTCCAATTCTTTTTTTTATTATTAGTATGCCTGACAAATGCAATCAATTTGGTTACAAAATTGAAAAAGGACAAAATGGATGGGATATTTTAGTAACTGTAGGAATAATCAAACCAAATTTAATTGTACTGACACGAAATCATGGCAAGCATGATTTCCAATCTTCACATTTCACAGTTTACCTTGATTGCAAACATATACGGTCCAATAATTTAGAAAATAAAAGATTATTTGAATTGATTACTTCATTGTTGACTTAACAAATACTCATAAAGAATTTTCTTGTGTAGAATAGATTCATTTCATTCTATGTGTATGCATCAAGACATTTTTTTGTCTTTTTTTATTTAGCACTCGATATTATAGATTTTTTCGTTCTTCAAACTAAAAATATTCATTCCTAAAGCAAATTTCTCTTGAATGCGAATCTTGAAGAGATTGAATTAATGTTTATTAAGATGCTTTTTCATTTATTTGCAAACAGGTTTTGGATCGGTTTGTGAACCCGTTGGTAAGCCTCCTAAAGTCGATGATCAGCTTCCTGAAGTTCAGGAAGGGCTCAAAAGCAGAGATTGATGAACAGTTGAGAACTGAGAAATCTGAATTCCCAATGAGGATTCCATACTGTTTTGGTCTTTCTTATGATCATCCTGGTACCTTCATCTTGTCTTATATAAGAACAAACCTTCGCCATGAGTATGTTGGTGTCTATCCTGAGGGGTTCAAATTTAGGAAACAGAAATTTGCCAAGGTCGAGCAAGTTGTGGCATATTTCCAAAAACATATTGATGATCCGATTCCGAAAGGAAATTTTTCATCTTCTACTGGAGGATCCAGTGATGGTGGTTGGCAAGGTGAGTATTGTACATTTAAAACTATGTTTCATCTTGTGTGTTTGTTCTTCTTCGTCTTTGCAATTGATTCATGTTTAAAGTTTGAAAATAACATTTTAAATTTTAAACCCCTATGGCCTATACTTGTCTGTATATTGATATTTAGTTTTGAATTATAATTTGGTTACATTAGCTTGTGGACGTATGTTGAATGTTGACATTCCACCCTTGCTGTTAGGAACGCATCACCTCCTAACAGTAACTGGACTAAATATTACAAAATTAAAGTTCATGAGATATATTTTGAAATCCTACTTGCACATTTGGTGATTGTGCCAAAATAAGCAGTACAGGGGATGCAAAAATACACAGGACCAACCAACTAATGGAATTTTTGAAATCTTCGCTAACAGGTGGATCAGATTATGGAGGTGGCCATCCAAGTGGATTGCCTCGGCCAAATGGTGAGCGGGGACGCGGCCGAGGTCGAGGCCGTGGTCGTGGTCGTGGGCGCGGGCGTGGAGATGATTCTGATAATAATGGAAATAATTCTGAAAACAATTTCTCTGGTGGATGGGGTGGCGGTGGAAGTGGTAATTCTGATGATTTTGGCACAGGTGGGTGGAGTGACAGAAATGAAGATAGTGGCAGAGGGCGGGGCAGTCGAGGTAGGAGGGGAGGAAGGCGTGGGCGAGGGCGTGGGTTTGATAGTGGAAGTGACGGTGACTCAAGTTACAATGCCACCTCCGATTGGGGATCCAGTGATAATGATAAGCAGTTTTCCGGCGGTGGAAACTGGGGTGCTGACTCCACAGGAAACAATTCAGAAGGGAAGTCATGGGGAGCTAATGCCAATTCAGAAGGAAAGTCTTGGGGAGCCAATGCTGATACAGATGTAGGAAAGTCCTGGGGAGGCAATGCAGTGTCAGAAGGAAAGTCTTGGGGAGGCAATACGAGTTCAGAAGGAAAGTCTTGGGGAAGCAATAAAAATTCAGAAGGAAATTCTTGGGGAGGCAATGCAAGTTCAGAAGGGAAGTCTAGGGGAGGCAATGGCAATTCAGATGGAAAGTCTTGGGGAGGCAATGCAAGTTCAGAAGGGAAGTCTTGGGGAGGCAATACAAGTTCAGAAGGGAAGTCTTGGGGAAGCAATACCGTTTCAGGTGGAAAGTCTTGGGGTGACAATGCTGATGCAGGAGGAAAGGCTTGGGGAGGCAATGCCAATTTGGGAGGAAAGTCATGGGGAGGCAATGCCAATCCGGGAGGAACGAGTTGGGGAGGCAATGCTGATGATTCTGGAGGAAAATCTTGGGGAGGCAATGCTGATGATTCCGGAGGAAAGTCTTGGGGAGGCAATGCTGATGATTCTGGAGGAAATGCTTGGGGAGGCAATGCCAATTCAGGAGGAAAGTCATGGGGAGGCAATGCTGATGCAGGTGGAACGAGTTGGGGAGGCAATGCTGATAATTCTGGAGGAAAATCTTGGGGAGGCAATGCTGATGGTTCTGGAGGAAAATCTTGGGGAGGCAAAGCTGATGATTCTGGAGGAAAATCTTGGGGAGGCAATGCTGGTGATGGTGGTTGGAGCAGCAGCTTTAATAGTGATGCGAAAGGTATTCTTGGAAGTAGTCCTGCTTCGCCTCCAGGTGGTAGGAACAACAGTTGGGGAAGTAAAGACAGTGATAAAGGAAGCAGGTGGGGTGGAGGAGGTGGAAATGGATGGAGTGGTGGTGACAGATATGAAGATAGAAGTGGTTCAGCCAGTGAATGGAGAGGCAGGGGAAGGGGTAATCGAGGTGGCAGAGATGGCTGTGGTGGAAGGCGGGGACGAGGGCGTGGGTTTAACAGTGGGGATGACTCAGGTTATAATAACTCGGACTGGGGGTCAAAGGATAAAGGTGAAGATAGCAAATTTTCTGGAGGCAGAAGTTGGGGTACTGGCTCCAATGACAGCTGGGGCGGTAACAATTCAGGTGGAAAATCTTGGGGTGGCGGTGGAAGTGGATGGAGTGGCGGTGGTGGCAACAATAACAATGAGAAGAAAGATGCTTGGGGAAATGAAGGTGATGGTGGCAGCAGTTGGGGTGGTTCTGGCAACAGTGATGCCATGAAGAAAGATGAAAATAGTGGTGGTGGAAGTGGTTGGGGTGGTGGCAGCAGCAGTAATTTCGATAAGAAAGGTGGTTGGGGAGGTGGTGACAGTGGTGGAAACAGTGGTTGGGGTGGTGGTAACAGTAGCTCAGAGAAGAAAGATGAAAACAGTGGTTGGGGTGGTGGCAGCAGTGGGAATTCCAATAAGAAAGGTGGTTGGGGAGGTGGTGACAGTGGTTGGGGTGGTGGTAACAGTAGCTCAGAGAAGAAAGATGAAAACAGTGGTTGTGGTGGTGGCAGCAGTGGGAATTCCAATAAGAAAGGTGGTTGGGGAGGTGGTGACAGTGGTGGTAACAGTGGTTGGGGTGGTGGTAACAGTAGCTCAGAGAAGAAAGATGGATACGGTGGTGGTGGAAGTGGTTGGGGAGGTGGCAGCAGCAGTAATTCCAATAAGAAAGGTGGTTGGGGAGGCGGTGACAGTGGTGGAAACAGTGGTTGGGGTGGTGGTGGTAGCAGTGATGTCGTGAAGAAAGATGAAAGCAGTGGTGGTGGAAGTGGTTGGGTTGTTGGCAGCAACAGCAGTTACTCCGATAAAAAAGGTGGTTGGGGAGGTGGTAACAGTAGCTCAGAGAAGAAAGAGGCTTGGGGAGGTGGAGACACTGGCGGTGGAAGCGGATGGGGGAGTGGTGGCAGCAGTAACGCAGCAAAGCAAGATGAAAACAGTGGTGGTGGAAGCAGTTGGGCCAGTGGTGGGAACAGTAACTCCGAGAAGAAAGATGGTTGGGGTGGTGGCAGCAACAGCGGTAACTCCGAGAAGAAAGACGGTTGGGGAGGTGGCAGCGGGTGGTGAAACTTCTGCAACTACAAGTATGATAATGAAATAGAGACCTACCATCCCTGAAATTCTGCAACTATTTTGGTACTGCTAATCTTCTTTTTGTTTCAGTTCCTAGTCCTAATCAATGCTTTGATCAATTGATGTTGCTACTTTTTTTTCCTGCAAACTAATCCTCGTCATTGGATACTATCTAGGTTTTGTCGGGTTTGTGTTTGATCGACTCTCTGAGCAATTGATCTTTTTTATTAAAAAAGTAAACAAATGCAGAAGGTTGTTTTATTTGCCTATTTTAGAGGTTTGAAAGAGAATGATCTCATCTCACTAAAGAAAATTGGAGTTTGGGGTTTTTATTGGTATGCATTTGATTTTTAAATGGGAGATGAGATGAGTAGAGAATTTAGTTTTTTATGGTTGATTTAAATATGGAGTTGGGTTTAGAACCCGAAATACCGGCTTTTTGAGCTTTCTTTTCGTTAAAGCTTTATAGTTGCAAGTATGGTTCTAGCTAATTGCATGTGAACATGAAAGAAATGAATAAGCTAAACTCCAAACTTAGCTAAGTTGCATTCTATGAAAATAGGCTAAGAGCAATATCTTGTTATCAATAAATCATTTGAAGTGATATACAGTCACAATGTATTAACTGGCTTAACATCTTTTAAGTGAAAGTTTTCTTCCATGATAAGAAGCGAATTTTAGATACCGAATTTAAGCAACTTGAAATTCATAACTACTTAAACCAACTTTAATTCGTAAGAAAATGATAATGTATCAATGTTACTATCCAGAAAATCTTGAACATTGCACTTAGTAAAGAGCGTTTAAATATTGTACTATAAAATGACACGAAAAATATTTCGGACCTCAGATAAAGTGCTCATAAAATTTCAAAATAATTTTTATTAAAGAAAATAATGAGGAAAGCAAAACGACATGGCGTAAGGCTTGGGTAGTGAAGAGCCCAATATGAAGCCCAAGTTCAACAGCGGCAGTCTTGTAATTTCCACTTCCATTAACAAAAGATGGAGTATTTAAAGCCGCCGCATGGCAATTGCTTTGCTTTGGGGTTTTAGGGTTTTTGTTTTCAACTCAAATCCATTATCGCATTCTTTCTCGATATTCCAAGGCAAGAACTGAAGCCATGACTGCTGAGGAAGAGCTCGCTGCTCAGCTTGAAGCTCAAAAGATTCTCGAAGTAAGCTTTACTTTGCTCCTCTCTGTCTATTTGTTCTTTACTTTGTTTGGATCTAGATTTATCTGTATTCAGTTTTCATTTTTGAATAGTTGTCCTTGTTTAAACAGTTAATTGCTGTTTCCTCTAAATTGTAATCCTGTTTTTTTAGATCTGATGTGATGAAGACCCTTTTGCTCCTACTTTGGTAGCACTGCTGTTAATATAATGTGCAAATGGATTGAGATTCTTCGAATTTCACATTTGTGAAGATTCTGAAATTTAATAAAATGCTGTGTGTGTGTGGAAGTACTAGGTTTTTTCCAATGGGCTTGTTTTTATAAGATGATTGGTATTTCTGATTAATTGCAAATAATTCCCCTCTTGAGTGTTTTGGCTTTATAGTTTCATTAATTAGCTGTCTTCTATATTAGAAGATGGTGAATTTATTTTTTTACAAAGTAAAAAGTGATTTCTGTTCTTGCCTTCCATTTTGTTGCTTTTGTTAGCAAGATTTCATTGAAAGCTAGGTTAATCAGTGAGAGTTGTTGCTTCAAAATACTTAGCCAACAATGTCTGCGACTCTGTTTACATTTTGATGGTTGGATGAAATTGGATTTAATCTTGCATGCTGTTTATCTTACTAATTTGCTATGATGTTAAATAGTGAATCTTGTGGGAGCTACGTCTCCTTAAGCTGTGTAGGGGATTATAATCTTCTGATCGTTCTTGCTGTTGTATTTTGCTTACATTTTGTTTCATAACCGGTGTTACAATCATTTTTTTTTTATCTTCATGCTTCTTAACTACCGATACACTGTTGTGCTCCTGACTGCAATTTCTCTATTTCTTTTCATGTGAAGTCTGATAAGCCTGTAGTGGAGGATGAAGATGATGAGGAAGACGAGGATGATGATGACGATGATGATGATGACAAGGATGATGATGAAGCCGAGGGTATTGTTCAAACTTGATGGACTCTTGTTTGTTTATGCTGGAGTTTTAATTAGTACCAATTATTTCTTGCTTTTTGTGGTTAATTGCAGGTCAGCATGATGGAACTGGTAGGTCTAAGCAAAGCCGAAGTGAAAAGAAGAGCCGTAAAGCTATGCTCAAGCTTGGAATGAAGCCTATTCCTGGTGTTAGTCGGGTTACAGTCAAGAAGAGCAAGAATGTACGCTTTTCCAACTTAAAAGTTATGTTGACCATACAAGCATGCTGACTTTTATTTACTTGCACAATGTTTTGTGGGTATTCAGATATTGTTTGTCATCTCAAAACCGGATGTTTTCAAGAGCCCAACATCAGATACTTACGTGATCTTCGGCGAGGCCAAGATCGAGGACTTGAGCTCACAACTACAAACTCAAGCCGCTGAGCAGTTCAAGGCACCTGATCTCAGCCATGTGATCTCTAAGCCTGAAACTTCAGCTATACCTCAGGATGATGAAGATGTGGATGAAAGCGGCGTTGAGCCGAAGGATATCGAATTGGTGATGACTCAGGCTGGGGTTCCCCGATCAAAGGCTGTGAGGGCCTTGAAGGCTGCCGATGGAGATATCGTCTCTGCCATCATGGAGCTTACCAATTGATAGGGGTATTATCTAAATTGTCATGTTACTTAATGAGCCTTTTTTTTCTTTTTGATAAAAAAAAATTCCATGGATGAACTCTGTGTGCCTTTTTAATTCAGGGATTTTTCTCTTCTCCAAATTTTGCAATTTTATGCCCTTTGATGTTGTATTAGTAAAAAATGATTTATCTGGGTGATTAGCTTGTTGCTCTGTCTTAGTCATTTATTTTTTTATAGTATTTCGAAATAATTGTACATCTGCTCTAAGCGACCGGGAGGCAATGCTATCCTGTTTTCAAAGAGAAACAACTGAGCTGCAATGTAATGAAAACTACTGCAGTTGAGTTACTAAGCATGGCCACATAATAATGGCCTGGAATTTATCAATTGGGAAAGTTACAATAGTCGTTAATCTTATCGGTGCAATTCCGAGATATGGCTGATAGTATCATCTGCATCATCTGGTAATATATATCTAAATCTCTTTTTTTAAATGGATGCTGCTTAGACGGTGTCTAGGCGAGTTTTTTTAAAACACTGTTTCAATTTTATATAATCGGGCGGTTAAAGTGAATAATGTTGTCAAAATTAAGAAAATTTTTGTCAAAATCTAGAATAATGTTGTTAAAATCTAAAAAATGGTCGTTAAAACTTGGAAAAATGTTAGATACATGAATTTTTAACTTTAGCATATAAAAATTTATGTATTAGTTAAATTTATTCTTTTAATTTATTAATAAACATTAAATATTTTAAAATATTTATCCGTCTAGATTTCGATTAATCTTGCCTAGATCCACGGAAGCTCTAGCCGTCCAAACAGCGCCTAGCTTCTTTTAAAACACTGATCTGATCTAAATATGTAACGTCCATAGTTATTTCGTTTGTCATAAGTTTTGGCGCAAAAATAAAAACTATTTTATGAGGCATTAGGGGTATGTTTTGAACCAGAAGTTATCAATTAAATTCATATACATTAATTGAATTCTTTAAAAATTGTTGATGGTAGACAATGAATCAGTACTGGGAATAAGTTATCCGGTAAATAATATTGGAGGTCTAATAAAATTAGAGCATAAAAAGTCATGGGTCCGGTGTTCTTATAAAGGCTGTTATAGAAGCAGAGGAGTAAAAATTTGTTTTCTGATATCAGAATTAGAAATTTTCACTAATAAGATGTTTGAACTCGGTGTATCAAATAATAACTTGTTACTATCTAAATAAAAAAGTATTAAGAACCTGTCAAACAAAGATAGCGAAAACAAATAATAACTTTGGACAACAAATATCATTCTAAAGCCAATTTCTGAATATCTAATTCAAGAAAGAATATCAATACACCATGAAGAGTAACTTGAAGAACTCAAAAGGTGGTTTTACTAAAAATCCAAAGAACCAGGCATAACCAAGGTATTTGAACTATCATCTAAGGAAGAAGCTCACCAGCAAAGCCTTTTTTATTTTTTTTTGACAAAGTCCACAAATTCAGGCTAAACTTTTGAAGCTTCGAAAATGGGATTTTGGTTATCAAATTGTCCACTAGAAAGATGTAGGAGATCCTAGAATTAATATAAGTTACAATAAGAAATCGAAGGCTTTGCCTTTCTTCACAAAACAACAGAATTACTTGTTAGCATCATTTATGAACTTGTGAAATGCTGATGCTTCGGTTCGGATATCACTGCTATCAATAAATTTAGGACTACAAAGAGGAAACTACAGGTAAAAGGTTAAAAACCAAAGATGGTGAAAGATAAAAGCATACAATAAACCACAGATGAACTTCATTGCTATGCTTATCAACTTATATCTTCAATAAATCCATCTCTGTTAGTAACAAACATGTCAGAACCTTGAATCTTCTTTTTCCCTTTTATCAGATTCTTTGAGCAGACATTCCCTCTTTTATTAAACATCAACATTCTTTTAATAAAAATTTGCGCAATTGCGCTTACATTAATACAAAGGAAAAATCACACTACATTTCACCCATATGTTGTCTCAAACCTGTGATCTTTGGAATCACAGCTTCAGTCTCCTTAAAAACATCAACATATGGTTGCAATATGTTCTTCAATTACTAATGATTGGTATAAGGTGATTGGTATTTCTGAATAATTTCAAATATTTTTCCTGTGAGTGTTTTGGCTTTAAGAGTTTGATCAATTAGTTGTTTTCTCTCTTGGAAATTTACCAGGTACTTCATCTTTGAACTGATCAATATATCTGTCCCGGAAAATCTCCTCACTCATAAAAAACGGCCTTAATTCGATCATCTAATACGAAACACAAATAAGCAAAACATAAAACAAACTGAGGTAAAGTGAGCCCCAATCAATAAGAAATATAGAGGGCTAAAACATCTCATGTCTTGATTATAGTACGGAATTTCTGATGTATAGACTTGTGTTTCGACTTTCGAGTCAAGCAACAATCTTTTTAGCTTCCTTAGCACGACAATAGATCTCCATCAAACCCGGGACTTCATTTCTATGCTTATCAATACATTTCCTCAAGAAATCCATCTCCGTAAGTTTCAAACATGTCACAATCTTCTTTGCCCCTTTTATCAGATTCTTCGACTCCAAAACCTTAAATACGCTATACCTTGGCCGAACCCTTTTTTCAATTGATAAGTAAAATAGCACAGGATACGCAATCAGAATTTCAGGCCCTAATTTCATAGTATTTAGGTAGAAATCAACAGAATTCCTTATATTCTCCTCAGAGCAAGCTAAAAAATTTGGAGCTCCTTTGAAAGCTTTCAGAGTTTGCTCCTGGTTAAATCCTAAATCCTCCATTAACTGAATTTTCTTCTTCCAAGTTGACTCATTCATTTGTAAAATCACTCTAAGAGCATGTGGGAAAGAAGGAGCAGTGGGTTCAAAGCCCAATTTTTTCGCAAAATTCGCTGCATAAACAATCCTTTCATGGCTTTGGAACATAGATCTTGGCTGCAAAGTTAGAAATCTTCCTACATTTTGAGCAGACATTCCCTCTTTCATTAAAAAATCAGCTTTAGGTTGCAATTTATGCTTCATTTTTACAGTCAATAACCATGATGCACGCTTGATAGCCAAAACAATATTCACCTCGCTATGTATATACCGCCTCAAGAACTCAAAAGACGGTTTGATGCAAGAATCTAAAGAGACTTTCAAAATACTCGGATTCGACATAATAATGCGATGAAGTAGCTCACCTTGAAATCCGTTTTTCACGAGATACTCAAATTTGGGCTCGAGAGTGCTCTGAACTTTGCAATTGAGAAGTTTTGGGCGCTTCGCGATCAATTGGGCGATTAGGGTATCGCTGAAATTATGAGATCTAAGGAATTGGAGTACAGAATGATGCCTTTGTAGAGTCTTCTCGTTGAGCTGAAACGTCTTGGAGACGGAAACAGCAGTTGGTAGTGAAAGCCCGCATGAATTTACCAGGAACTGAACAGTAAACGACGACGGGGAAGTTGCAGCGGTGGGTAACGGTGGCGCCGGAGAATGCGCTGCAAGGGATTGAAGAAAACGCCTTTGAATGTTAGAGAAAACATTTCGGATGAAATAATTGGACATTTTGGAGCGTAATGCAGGTTCAGAACACGAAATCAAAAGAGGGAAAACTCATCAAAGCTGAAGCAAAATGAAAATCGAATCAATAAATTAGGGCTCCAGCAAGTCTCCAGTTCAATTCCACGATGACGGCGATTTATATGTGTATCTTATTAAAACCCGCCCAAAATATATTATTTCAAGTTTTTTACTAATTTGATTGCTAGTTTAGTTTTAAAATATTAATAGGCATTTTACTATTTATTGTTATTAATTATACGAATTGTTTGAAGTTTAATACAATTGTGATAAAGTGCAATGTGATAATTAAGTCATTGCTCTATTTTTTAAAAAATTAGTATATCTATCGATGAATTTCTATTTTTAACATTTGTTTAGAGATACATTAATAGATACGTAAATGAAAAAGAATTAAAGATGTTCCATATAATGTAATGGTATTATAAATTATCAAGGTTTTTTAAACAATGTTTTATATTATTAATTTATGTAATTAACATTAATTTTTTTTTATGTAGTCTTATTGAGTTTATACATGCACAAAAAAGTAAAAATGCATGTTTATACTATAACCTTTTTTAATTTTATATTGTATTGTATTGTATTAAATTTTTTAACATAAAAATATTTATAAATAAAAATAAATTTTATATATCATGTCTTGAAATGTTAGGATTAAAATAATCAAAAACATTTTTTTTATTTTATATCACGCAATCATATTTTGAAAAAATAAAATGTCTTATAAGTTGTAAAAAAATACGTACTACGTAATATCAAATAAAAATAAATACATCAAGAAATACTTTTTTTAATAATTTTTTTAAAATTTGTATAATATTACACGCAGAAAGATTCTAGTACAAAAAATATGAAAAAAATAATATATAAATTATTTTTCCAAAAACAAAATAGATATATAACAGTGTATTTTGTTTGCCTGCTTTTAATAATTGTTCCCTTTCAAGAGTCACCATATTCGTAAAAAAAAAAAGAGTCACCATATTCGTCAGAAAATTATAAAATTTCTGAAAAGATCTAAGCAAGAATATGGAGAGGGGTTATCAGAATCGTCACCCTCGCCGGAATCCTTCTTCCTCCCACTCTTCTTCCTTGCCCATATCAACGCCCTCCACCACTAACACTCGCAGAACCACCAAAGTTTCGAACTTTGACCGAAACAGTGCTCCTAGCAACCCAAATCACCAGAGGTGGGAACCCAGAAGAGAATCCAGCAATAACAGAACAAGAGGAGGAGATGGAGAACAAGCTACAGAGGACGAGTCTTCTACTTTCCCAATTTTGGTCGGAACTTGTCAATATATGTGCCCAGGTCAGATTTCAATTCTCTCTTCGATTTCAATTCAATTTGTTGTATTCCCAATAGGGTTCTAGAAGTTATAGCAGAAAGTTGATAGCGTCCATTTCAAAATTGTGTTTTTTTAATTGCTTATATGTGTTTTGGAAGAGGTAAAGTTCTTGTCTTTGACTTAAGCTGTTGTTGAATTCATTGTTCTGCTCCAATTAGGAATATAAATGGGTATGCCATATCTTGAAATGTTGTGATTATTGATAGTGGGGAGAGAATGAACCACTGTACTAGGGGAGAATTACTTAAAAATAAGAAAGGATTTAGATAGGTAATGTGTGTAGTTAGATTCATACCTAGGCCGTTTTTGTGATTGTTGTGCAAGTATGAATCTTAATAACTTGATGCCATTTGCTTACCGGTGGACAATTGTAAGATTTTAGATCCATGAATGTGCCTTGAATGAGCCACTGTGTATTTGGACTTGTTTTCCCTTTTCATGTCGGTATATTGTATGAATCATTGTTGTACGAGTTTCGTAAAGAAATTTGTTCTTACTTCTTGAGAATTATTTCGCCGGAATAGTAAGCAACGAGCTTAATGTGGAAATCCACGAATGTTCTTATCACAAAAGTTTGTGATTGTGCCCTGTTACATTTTTCATCAAAGTTGTTTAATTTTGTGCATTTCTGTGGTAACAGAGGCTGAAAGAGCCCAAAGGGAGCGGCTGCGAGACTTGGCTGTGTTCGAAAGGCTACATGGAAATCCCGGAAAAACTTCTCCAAGCCTAGCTGTCAAAAAGGTAAGTCAAACAAACTTACAGTAAAACTTTGAGAACGACACAAAACAGAATATAATATATCGATTCTTCTTGAATCGTTAGTTTTGCAGAACTATATCAACTAAACATGTGCAATCCTGTGATGTGAGGCCACTTATAGTATTGGAGGACACTTTGGGCTATCTTTTAAGCTTGGCCGATACTTCAGACCGACCTTTCGAAGTAGTTCACGATTTCATCTTTGACAGAACGAGATCTATAAGACAAGATCTTAGCATGCAGAATATAGTCAACGATACAGCCATTGACATGTACGAGAAAATGGTATCATTTTGCTCACATTAACCCTCATTTGCATTACTTTCGGGAAAATTTTATCTTCATTTTTGGGTTTTCGTTTTTTTTT
>CATIWQ010030107.1:0-12388 GCA_949673415.1 Euphorbia schlechtendalii
GATTTACCTAGTATCTGCATTTGCATAAAAAACAACTACATACCACGTGAAATCTTTTATATGAAGTATAAAAATGACTCAAACTATAGTGTTTATTGTGTGAATTTATTATGATAATAAGTGTAATTATACACTTATCAGGTAGTAGGGGGATAAGAGGTCCCGCTGTTGGTGCTAGTGGTACCGATGTGTGTTGTCAGGTAAGAGAGTCGAACTAGATTAAACGTTTATGTCTTTTATCGATCTTGTTTTTTGTTTTTATTCATTATTATAGGAGGCTTCCCGAAAGAGGGCTCGAGTCCTTGACTTGAATGCCTCTACCGGAGTTTAGAGTTCTGCTTCCTCGAGCATCATTGAGGGGAGACTGACTATCTCTCTAGATATGTCCTTCTACTTGATGGACTTCCTTGGGATGGAGCTAGAGCTGACCCTTTCTTGGAATCGCCATATGCTCTCTTTTGACCCTTCTGACACCACTCACGTAAGCCTTTGAGTAACTAATTTATTCTCAATCATAGCGCATTAGTGTCAAAATTTTTTATGTCTTTTGTTTGTTTTGATTGTAGTTTGCTTGAGAGGAGATAGAGCGGGTAGCCCTACATTCCCTTGCTATGAGGGACATGATGCTGGCGTAGGATAGAATCATGAGGGTACATTTTCCTTCTTGACCTATTTATTCTGATTCGAAATGCATGTATGATGTTTTATGTCTTATGCTTGATGTATGTGATTGTAATTTTTATATGTCATGATGATTGTAGGTGTTGGTAGCGAGGGCGGCTGATTACAAGTGATGTTATAGGGAGTATGAGGGTTTCTTCCAAGAGTTAGACATCTTCCATCAGGATTTGGGTGCCCGCTATAAGGCATGGATACCAGCTATCAAGATTTGGATACTTGTCATTGGGACCTGGATGCCCGTTATCGGGGTTTGGATACCTAGTATCAAGAGTTAATGCGACAGACTACTGAATCCGCCTAGGATCAGGAGGAGGAAGAGCGGGCCAGGGCTGCCATAGGGGACCTCCTCTCTTTTGATCTTGATCTATCTACCCTGATCAGAGAGCCTAGTGCCCAGTCGTTTCTTTCTCCTGATTGGGATGCTACCTATCTCAACGCTTCCCAATCCACAATGAGTACCCTTGGACCTCTACGCCCCGAGGATTATGAGATTGACACCATGGAGCCTAGAGATCTGGTGGGTGGAGGCTCCTGATAGACGATGCATGTTTAAGAGTTTTTCAGCCTTCTTTTCTTTTCAAACTTTTAAATAGTCTTGTAAAACTTTAAATCTCATATTTTATGGAAAAGATCAAGACTTTGGCTGCTACGTGTCGGGTCTTTACTTTCTACGCTTTTCTTTTATGAAGATGAATGTTTTTTATGAATGTTTGTGTGTATGTATGAATGAATGTGGTATGCTAATGTTGCTTGTTAATGCATGTAGGCAACACTAATGTTGAGGAATTTCCTTTAGTTTTTACCGATGTAGAGGCACAATGAGCAACTTAGGGCTTTTCTTCGCACCATCACAAAGCCTTCTCGGCAAAGGCTTAAGGAGTTTGGGTTGCAAGGTCTTCAATACCTTATCTATATGCCCGTGAATATAGCCTTTATTCATGCTTCTTTGAGGTTCTTGATCTGGCCACTCACATTTTTTACTTTACTGACCTCGAGATTTGCCCCTTGGTTGAGGAGTATCATGCTATACTAGGGCTTCCTTTTCTAGAGAATCTGACTCAACTATTCTTAGTGAGGCTTTCCTTTGCATTTCCTGCATTCCATTTGGAGGCGAGGATAAACTGTGAGGGCTATGGAATTTAGAATTCACCAAGCATTTTTTATCTGCCCCTCTCGATGTTGGAGGTTTTCGAGTTAACACTGTCCTTAACTAGAGTGAGATCACGCCCAGCTCCCATCTTGCATGGCCTTCTATGGTGGCCCTACGTCTCCTAGCATAGTTTATTTGTAGCGTTGGATCAGTTGCCCCATTCCGTCTACTATCTGTCATCGACCCACTCACCACTAGTCTTTCTCCTACGACTTTGGCTCTAGCAAAGAGTTTGGTTCACATGGATGCTGCCACGGTGAACCCGAACTTAGTGGGTGACCAATTCACTCTACTCAAGGTACATCTACTCAACCTTTTTCTTTGTTAGTTTCATTCTCTTATTTGAATGAAATGCTTATAGGTGTGTGGCTATTGGAGAAGCTTCGCTTGATTTCCGATCCTCATTTGGGGAAGGTGCGATATCTACCCTCACATTATGGTCCTAACAGATTCATGAGGAAAGATCGCCGTACACTGAATGAGGAAGATTGAGTAGAGATTCTGCGCCCTTATAAAGCTTCTGAGATTTGCTGACCTAGTCCTTGGTTGGAGATTCCTTTTGTGGTTACCAACTTGCATGACCAAGGAGTATTGCGGATGGGCTTATTTGGTGTTTCCACCTATTCTCCTTCCCGCTTGTGTAGGCTGTACGAGTGTCAGCAGCGAGTCTATAAGTTGCTGTGTTCAATTCATTTCCACGAGTTCGCTCCTGATACGCCAAGTGCTATATGAGGACTATAGGTGTGAGCTACCCTTATTGCTTTGGATTACAATGCCCTTGAGACCTTTGAGATGGATGAGTTTTACCGTGGGTGGCTGGGCAAGATCAAAAGTCTTTCGAATGCTGACCAACATCTTAGGGTGTCATGTGAGTGGGTGAGAGATAAGGATGGTTTAGCCCCCCCTCCCTCATACTTCGAGGAAGCATGCATGGTAGAATTATTGGCACCCATAATCACCTACCATTATTTGTCATAGACTTCGACTCTTGTTACCTAGACTATGTGTTTGACTTGTTTTTGACCTTATGATACTCATCGAAGCTTTTTCATTGGAATTCATTATCTTTACTCATGATATTTTGCATGCATACATCGATACAACATACACATAAATCTTGCAATAATAATGATTTTTCATTTATGATTTTAAAGAGGGTACAAATTTTCCAATGATTTGAATCCTCTCACCAGCTATCCGAAAACATGTTTTCTAACTCATGGTCTCTCTATTCCTCATAGGGCCCTAATTTTTGCTTGAGTCGCCCTTTACTGGTTTTCAACTCAACGGACTTTCATTATTTATTTTACAAAGAAAGGTCCTAATTATTGCCCAGCTAGCCAAGTGCCAGCTGATAGACTAACTTTTCACATATTACTTTCTTTTTTGTGTAGTTCTTTTCATTGATTTATTTCTTTTAACCCTAAACGTGGTAGTGCTTGAGCTTGTCTTAGTTGATTGGGTTGACAAATTTGTTCTCGTCCATGTCCATGATCTTGACACCTCCCTTAGTTAAGATTTTCTTCACAATGTAAGGACCTTCTTAGTTTGGACGAAACTTTCCCCGGACATCCACATTCGATGGCCTCATTTGTTTCAAAGACCAAATCTCAAGCCTTCAAAGGTTGGTTCCTGATATTAACCTATATGCTTTGGCCATGCATTGTTGATACATCTATAAGTGGTCTAATGCCTACAAACGTTGTTTGTCTATCATGTTCAGCTGCTCGAATGTGGCCCTTGCCCAATCTAATTCCTTTAATTTCGCTTCCAAGGTTACCCGAAGAGATTGCTCTTCCATTTCAACTGGTAGGACTGCCTCCATCCCGTACACTAGAGAGAATGGGGTCTGATTTGTAGGAGTCTTGAGACTGATTTTGTATCCCCAAACTGCGAATTGCAGTTTATCAGCCGAGTCTCTGTAGGTGACTACCATTTTTCTCAAAAGTTTCTTAATCATTTTGTTTGCTACTTCCATTATCCCATTAGCTTGTAGTCTGTAAGGTGATGAACAATGATGCTCGATTCTATACTTTTCTATCAAATCTATTGTAGCGCCTTGAAACTGAACTCCATTATCAGATACAATGTAGTGCGTGATACTGTAGCGAGCGAAGATATGCGTTTCTATGAATTTGGCCATCTTCTTAGCTGTGATATTAGTGTTAGACTCGGCCTCTACCCATTTTGAAAAGTAATCGACCGCTACCATAATAAACCGATGAACTAGGCTAAATTTCACTAATGATTTTGTTTCCCCATAGTGAGAATAACAAAGGAGTAGATAAGCTATGAAGCTCGGATAGAGGTAGGTGACTGATGTCTTCGTATATCTTACATTCGTGGCACTTTCTCACTTCAGTCATGCAATCTGAGACCATCATTGTCCAAAAATAACCTTGATGTTGAATTTTCTGTGCAAGTGCGAACCCATTCATGTAGGGCCCACAGTCTCCCGCATGTATTCACCGGATGACCAACAGTGCTTGTTTTTCAGTGAGACATCTTAGTAGTAATCCTTCAAATGTGTGTTTAAACAAGTACCCATCAACTAATCTAAATTGTATTGCTAACCATCATAAAGAGGTTCGTTCTGAGTCCGTCGCTCATTCTGGATATCCTCCCATTCGTAGGAACTTTTCATTATTGAGGAACCAACTTCTAGTGGTTTGTTCATCCTCTATTTCTACTAACCGATAGTAGAAAGGTTCTTTTACTGTCTGAAGGACAACTGGCTTTATTGGTTGGACCTAAGGACCTTCCCACATTGATGCTAGCGTAGTCAGTGCATCTATTATTTGGTTATTGTCCCTTAGCACATGTTTGAACACACACTTCATAAACTTTTGGGATGCCTTCCAAACAGCTTCTACATAGGGGCAAAGTGATTCCTCTTTGATTTCTATGTCTCTAGTGACTTGCCTGATAACTAAGGCAGAGTCCCCAACTACTGAAACTTCATTCGCTCGCACTTTCCTTAGTGCCTCCAACTCAAACAGACAAGCTTCGTATTCCACACCATTGTTTGTTACTAGGAATTCCAAGCATTTTAATAGTGGTATGACTTCATTCTACGAGGTTATCGAAACAACACCTAGACCGGGCCCATTTCTATTCTTCGCGCCATCGAAGAACATTTTCTATTCTGTTTGGACTTCTTCTATGAGTGCCAACTATTCATCTAGGAAGTCTAGGTTTTTGATGTAATCAGAGTCTAATGATTGATTGGCCAGAATTCTACGACTGCAAGTCCCTTGATTACCTTCTTAATTACATACTCGATGTCGAATTTCGATAGCAGTAGTAACCATCGTGAAAGTTTCCTGGATAGGGTGGGTGATTAATGGGTCAATATTCGCGACTACTTGGATTCTGTAAAATTGAAAGTAATGGCGCAACTTCCTTGTTAGCCAAACCATCATCGTACAAATTTTCTCCAACAAAGTATATTGAGATTCATATTCTAGCAATTTCTTGCTCAGATAGTAAACGGCATGCTCACACTTATCTTCGTGTTCCTGGACAAGCTTTAACTTAACAGATGATATCTCGATTGCCAAGTACAAAAGCAATTGTTTCCTATGTACTGGTGGGCGGAGGACCGGTGGATTTATCAAGTATTGCGTAGTCTTGTCAAAAGCAATCTGGCATTGACAGTTCCAAACCACTAGTTGGTCCTTTCTTAATAGCTTAAAGATCGATTCACAAATGATGGTGAGCCTGGTAATGAATATGCTGACGTTTTGTAGGGATCCCAGATTCGGGTGGGCTTCCTTTTCTGTTTTTGGTGCGGGCATTTTCATGATGGCTTGACTTTTGTCGATGTCCATTTCTATCCCTTTTTGGCTGACTATGTGGTCTAGAAGCTTCTCGGACATTACTTTGAATACACACTTCTTTGGGTTCAAATGTAGATTGTACTTCTCGATTCTGGTAAGAAACATATCCAATTCAGTTGGGTGCTTTTCTCTGGTGTGGGATTTGACAAGCATATAATCCACATAGACTTCGACCTCCTTGTGGATCATGTCATGAAGCAAAGTAGTCACGACCCGCTAGTATGTTGCCTTGGTATTCTTCAACCCAAATGACATCACCTTGTAACAGTATACACCTCAGTCTGTGATGAAAGCCATCTTAACCTTGTCTATTATACATTAAGATATGGTTGTAGCCTGAGAACCCGTCTATAAAAGAGTACATAGCGACCCTGGATGCACTGTCGACCAAGACGTCGATGTGGGGTAGGGGAAAGTCATCCTTTGGGGAAGCTTTATTTAGATCTCTGAAATAACATAGACTTTAACCTTACCATCCTTCTTCATGACTGGAACAATGTTGGCCAACCATGTCGGGTATTTGATCACTTCTAGAAACTTAGCCTTGATCTATTTTGCCAACTCTACCTTAACCTTTTTTACCCACTTTGGTCTTAGTCAATGCAGGTTTTGCCTGACTAGTTTAATTCGAGGGTCGGTTGGGATATGATGTTCTGCAATCTATTTGTCAACCCTAGGCATGTCATCATATGACCAAGCGAAGGCTACCACATGACATCTAAGTACATTTATTATCTCTCCTTTTTCATCAAGAGTCAAATCATTGGAAATTGTTACCATTCTTGGTGATTCGTTTGTGCCCAAATTAATCTCATTTAATGATGTGTCACGAATGTTAGATGTTATGTATATGATCATATGAATGCATGATGTCATGTGGCAGAACATCAAACAAGCAAGCAAAATCGGTGTATTTCATTGAGTGAGCCTAATAGGCATAATTGTTCATGCCAAAAACAAAAAAAATGTTCAGAATTACATCATCATTTTCTTCCTTCACATGCGGAGGATCTTCAGTTGTCATGGCTGGTGTAGGTGCATCGGGAACCACCTTTTCCTCTAGTGTGGCCTGAACTAGCTTCTCTACCAGGAGTTTGATTGTATTGAATACAACCTGGTCTCAGATATCGCCTGTTTGCTTCATCATCAGTTTTGTGATGACCTTTGTAAATGTGTTGACAGCATCCTCAAGCTCCTCTTCTTCCTCGGGTTCAGAATTGAACTCTTGAACGATCACTCTCATCTGTAGTTGTGAGCGGATGACATTTTAACATGCGAAGAAGCGGGCCGGGAAAACCTTTAATCAGTTTTAAAATAAAGTAAAAGAAAAAGATATGATATAAATTCTGTAAAAAATAAATAGATAATTCAAAAAATACTACTGTACAACATAAAGAAATTCGGAAATATTAGAGAAGAAAAAAAATTTAAATGATTTTTTTTTATTAAATTACATTTGTACGTAATTTTATATATAAAATAAAGAAATATATTTTTAATCAAAAATAAAATGGAATTAGAAAACACCGTTTAAAAATAATAGGAGCCGTCACCCGGTTTAGCTCAATCGGAAAATTCGGTATAGCCAATCCGACTAGGATTCCTATACCTATTAATAGAGATTCTAGGTCTGGACAAAACACATAATAATCTACTTAGTTTAAAATCATTAATTTCACACATATTATGCCATTTAAACCATTTTATGTCTATTCCATTTTTTAAAATTAATTCTATATGCTAATACAATAACATAAGTAGAATAAAAATCCACGGCAAGAAAATAAAGGCGGGAAGTAAAAAGATTACAGCTGCCTAATTAGAAAGGATCTAGGAAATTAAATAGCAGGAGAATATGAGTCTTGATTCCATTTTGAGATTCGATTAAATCTTAATTTCAAGCTCCATGAGAAATCCATCAGTCACCTTGCAAAACCCAAATGAAATACCAAAATGATCAAAATAATAAAATAATATTGATTATTAAATAAAATGAAATATAATGAGAAGTAAAGAAAATATATTACTCTCAAGTTTACCTTTTTTCTTAGTGTCCAGAATGGTGACCAGATCCAACTTTGAAATTGATTAGACAACCGAAGTAAAACTGATTTTTGTAAGACCACTAGGAGGAACTAAATATGATTTTGGAAAGAAAATCAAAAAGAATGAATAAAGGTGTATGTTTACGAAAATCAAACAATGAACAATTGAAAAAGCCTTTAAAAATGATTAAAAGAAAACAAGCTTTTGAGAATTATTTCTAATTGCTCTGTATTTGATTAAAAATGCTGACCTCTAAACTGCTCTCTTCCACTCCGTCCCTTGTGTTGAACCCTTCAAAAACAGTTTTTAATTTATAATATACTCCCCCTTCTACGTCTCTTATGGCTAAGTCATAGAATATGCTGATTCTTTTCTTATCTCTTATTCCTATTATTATTAAATTAAAAAGATAAAGGTAAGAAAAAGAAAAGAAACAAAAATAAAAAAAGTGGCAAATAACAAATTATAAAATAGTGACATTCCTCAAACTGTTTTGGCTCCCTCTTCTTTTAATCTTTGAACTTAAAACAAATTAAAAACAAAAAAATAAATGACAACAAAAAACCGTCTCAAAACTAAAACTTTTAAACCATATTATTAATACACTATTATGTATATAACGCCAGTGTATCATATATTATATATATAAATTTTATATATACAATAATAACATACCTTATTTTATGCATTTCTAATGTATTTATAATATAAGGGAAGACCAATCAAGATAAACAAAATGAGTTCAACTAATTAATGGTTCGAGGTCATTCGGTTGTCTTTTAAATCCCAAAATCAGAAAACAGACATGGATCATATGACATGGAAAAATTGGTAATATGTCATCAATAGGTCGAGGCGAACTGTGCTCACAGTAGTCTCCTCCAAGGTCAGGACCGACTTCTCCTCCGATAGACGGGATTCCCCTGGTTGCTCGATCAACTTGCCAGCCACGAAGTTGAATACATCATTGAAAATCTCGAACCATTTGGCCTTCTCTCCATTAAGAATTAATGGTTCAAGTTCTCCTAGATGTGCATTATTCCCCTCGGCTTCACATATGCTTACCATGTTGCAAAATAATGGTCTCTTGTGTTTGTACATCTTCCAGTTTGGGGCGAAATCCGAACCCAATCCGGGGGTGACCAGAACAGGATCAATGGCCTTGATGGCTTTTGCCCAATCCTCTACTTGGGATGAAACCCTGCTTCTTCATTAGCATCTTCAAACTTCCGGGGAAATAACGGTTCCCCTTTGGAGCTCTACACTCTTTCTTCTTCTTCTTAGTGGTCACTGCCACCATGAGCCATTGCACTTATCTTTCTTCAAATGCGCGGATGCCATGACAGACTCCTCATCCGCCTCAATGGTTACTGGTTGCCCATTGTGAATGAGCTTGATTTTCTAATGTAGGCTAGATGGGATTGCACCCAAGGCGTGAATCCATGGCCGCCCTAGTAGTAGAGAATAGGTCACTTTAATTTCCAGCACCGTAAACTTGACTTTGGAAGTCACCCCGCCTGTAGCCACTTCCGCCTTGAAAGTCCCTACTACGCCTCTCTTTGAGTCATCATAAGCTGAAATCATAGTGTTAAACTTTCCCAGCATGTCTTCTTTCAACCCTAAGTGGGGTAGGACTTTCAGTGGGCACAAATTTAAAGCCGATCCAAAGTCAACCATTACGCAAGGAATTGCTCGATAAAAAATTTGCAACTTGATGAAAAGTGTTCTATTGTGTATTCGGAGCTCTGGTGGTAACTCCAACTAGTAAAAAGTTATAGACAGTAACTTTTGGGGTGTGATTCCCTCCTCGATTGTAACGTATATCTCTACCATTGAAGTTGTGGGCATCTCCATCAGCCTCTTTACTAACCCCAACCTATATCATTGAGAAATCTCAAGCAACTTCCAAATACTATATTTTGCTTCAGTGCCCTTAAGTTGGTTCACCAAGGGGTCCACATCCAAGTCATCTTCATCCACATTCGGAGGGAGTGGTGATTCAGGCTTCTCCTTGGCGATTTCCTAGGGGGCAGTGTTGTTGAGCTTAATGGGATCCTCCCTTCGAAAGACTCTTCCACTACGGGTGACCCTTAACACCCCTTCTTCAATCACTCTCATCTCGGTGGGAGTTACCCATGGGCGCTGGTCATACCCATCATCAGGTTTGGCTTGAGAACCTTTCAACTGGTTAGCATCTAGGTTGATCGATCTCTTCTCGCACATGATAGTCTTGCCTTCCTCCAAGACCCCATCATCTGGTTTCTTCTTCCTCATGTACTTCAAAATATAAGCATCCAGGTTAATCGATACCAGCTCTAGCATCTTATCAGTGATTACTTCCATCACATCCCCCTGGCTTCTATTGTACCTGGTGAGAAAACCTCGGCCAATGTATCCAACTCCATATCTTGCTCATTGTGAGTTAGCGCATTCAACCCTGGATTTGACCTCAATAGCATCTCGGAGAGCAAATTGGAGGGTATCTCTAACCCCATTGCTAGAACATTACAAGCCCCTAGGAAATGTTCTCTATCCAGATGATGGATATGATAAGATAGTTCATGAAATGATAGGATTATCAATCTAAATAGATGATGTCAGTACAAACTGCGTGCTCCCTCTATCATCAACCGAACCCCAGCTTGTTTAGTTATCCTTGTCGACATCAAGACATAAATGAGCATCCACCATCGAAGATAGCTCATGAAGGTTTTATCATCCCTTTGTTTGCATGCAAATAGATCTATCATGCATTGCCTGGTTCATTCAAGGAACGAGAATTCTGACTAGAACTTCGTAGTGATGTTGTTCCAAGTTCTCTTCACCTGCTCAAACTGCATTTCATACCATTGGCTTGCCACCCCCGCTAGAGAATAGAGAAATAATGTTGCCATCATTGCTGGTAAAAGGCCTTATGCTCGGCATAAAGTATAGAATTTGGAGATGTGGGAAGACGATGTGTCATTCCCATCCAATACAGACATACTAGCCAAATTGAAGTTGGTCTTCGAACCTTCTTTCCAATGCACAACCTCCCAGTTGCTTATTGTACCTCAAGTGTATTTATGACTACATATGGGTCCATTCCTGACCCAATCGCTATCACATATTCCACGTTCCCACTAGGTGTTGCTTCTCTTGATGGAACCCTCCCTACGTGAAGCGATGTAGGTTTCTTACCGGTTAAAACCGACATCCCAGTTAGGTTAACTTTAGAACCCTCAATTTGACCTCCAAATATATGCCGACTTGATTCCTCGTCTAACATCCTCAAAACATGGTCTGGATCTACCTCGATCCTGACTACTATCACGAACTCCCCTAGGCTCCCAGACATGCATTTCAATACTCTTCTTTCTTCTATTTCGGAGTTGATCATTCCCACCATTGCCTCAAAGTTTGGCAAAGAGTTCATCTTCATGCTAGGCTTAAGGGCTGGCTCATGAATAATCTTGTCATCCACCAATTTCTGAATGACCTTTAACAATTCCTTGCAATTATTCATTCTATGCCCCATAGTCACATGGTAGCTGCAAAAGTTTTTTTTATCCTCTGGCATGGGAAGAGTGTACTTCTTTAAGCTCTCCATCTATTTGAGATCTCAGACCTTGGTAAATAGGAACACAAGATTGGTCATGTAGGGGGAAATGCCATGGTATTCCTCCTTAGACATTTGTACAACAGCCACATTTTCTGCCTAAACAAACTGAATCGCAGGCTGTTTTATCTTAACCAACACAAGGTTAGACTCATTTTTCTTGTATTGGAGCTTGCTAGCTGGCTACCTTGTCACTTCCTCCATGGCATCATAATGCTTTATCTTCTTGGCCCTATCGAACACCTCCTACTAACTGTTAAAGGACTTGATAAGTGTATAATTACACTTATTATCATACAAATTTTACACAATAAACACTGTAATTTTAGTCATTTATACTTCATATAAAAGATTTCACGTGGTATGTAGTTGTTTTTTATGCAAATGCAGATACTAGGTAAATTTTGGGAGTAAAATGAGCTAAAATGGAATTCTATGAAAAAAGAGTGAAAAAGGTGCAAAATGATGCGTGGAACTTGAACATTTGGCTTAGAATCGAAGCTGTCAAAAATTGGTGAAGTTACAAGGAGATTTTTGAAGAAAACTCAATTCACGATCGCGACAATACCTTGCGGTCATGACATGTTCACTTCAGAAACAGAAATCTGCCAATCAAAGGTTCACGATCGCGAATCACATATTGTGGTCGCGACATGGATGGTTTTCTGGTATTATCTTCTTAACTACCAACCACCAGATAAGCATGATCAACCGCCATCAACCACCATCAACTACCAATGAAAAGATACTTATCAAGAGTCAACCAATCATGAAAAGGTGCCTATCCATTGTGAATTGAATCAAAGCCTCTCAACCAATCACATTGAAGAGATGCAATCTTTCACCAATGGATGTGACTCTTCGTTTGGATAGACGCAACCCTTCAAACTCTATAAATAGGGCTCCAAATCCTCAACAATTTCGTACATAGGTAAAAATTCAAGAAGTGCATAAGTGGATTAGTGTGTGTATAGTTAGATTCGCTACGTTCTTAAGTGTTAGCGAGAAAATGTTTAAGTGATTCGAATCCTTGTTTCGATCACTAGATTTCTCTATATTCTCGAGCGATTGTTG
>CATIWQ010030121.1:0-20839 GCA_949673415.1 Euphorbia schlechtendalii
TGACAGCATCTATTGTAGGTATGAAACTAATAGCTTATTTTCGATGAAATCGTGCTATTACGCTCTGTTACAACAAGCTCGTATTAGCTCACTACCCTCTAATTTCACTTCGCCAAGTTGGAATACTCTATGGAATATTCAAGTTCCGTCTAGAGTTCATCTGTTTCTTTGAAAAGGTGCGATAAATATTTTGCCAACTCTTGACAGGTTGAGACAGAGACATGTTCAGGTGGACCTTTATTGTCCATTATGTGGAGATGCAGTTGAGACCAGCTTCCATGCCCTTATTAATTCTCCACTTACTTTGATGGTGTGGAATGAGCTGTATGGGGAGGGGTGGTCGAATAGAATTACCTCGGTAATTGATTTGTGGGCTTGGGTCCGGACTAAAGGTGAGGAGTTGATTGCAAAGATAGCTTGTTTACTTTGGGCTATTTGGAGTAGACGGAACCACTATGTGTGGAATAATATCTTGAGAACATCGCCTTAGGTTCTTCGTCACGGCTTGGGGTTCTTGGCCGAATGGCAGGCTGCAAATTTGAAGCAATCATCGACCTCTACCAGCTCAACTATTCGGTGGAAACGTCCTCCAGCGGGTTGCTTAAAGTGCAATATTAACACTAGTCTCTTCAATGCAGAAAATGCTATTGGTCACGGATGCGTGGTACGAGATGATACTGGTCGAGTTATTGCTGCAAGGTCGATTATGCTATAGGGAGGGGGCGATCCATTTACTGCAGAAGCTTTGAGCTGCAAAGAAGCTCTTAGTTGGCTCAAAAGTATAGGTCTTGACCACATTTACTTGGAATCTGATGCTCTAAATGTTGTTAATGCTATCAATAACGATATTCAGTTTGCATCACCTATTGGCCTTATTTTTTTAGATTGTCGCACTCTTTTTAGTCAATTCTCTTCCATTGGACTTGTTTATGTGAATAGGTATTCGAACCAAGCTACGCATTTATTAGCTAGAGCAGCTGGTTCTTCAATAAGTAGGGGGACATGGTTTCAAACTTGTCCACCTTTGATTAGAGCTGTAATTGCTTCTGATTAATATCAATGACGTATTCGCCAGTCAAAAAAAAAAGATCCGTGAATTCGCTCCAAATGAGCAATGATCACCAAGTGAACAATGTAATTAACGAGCTACACATCACATCTAACCTAATAACTTAAGATTATGGATTTATGATTCTCTCCGAATCATACATCATTCACTTTATGTATAGTTTCCGGATTCACTGTTAAAAAACAATGACAAAAATAAAAATAAACAAAAATGTCTTTGATCTTGATTTGTCTCTCTTGAATATGTAGGTTTCAAACAACTTGTGAAGTCTGCCTTGTAAAGTTTTCTGGTCTCAACATTCAATCAAAAGATAAATCAATCAATAGAATAAGCATAAAAACATCATAGTATAAAATTGTAAAACGAGTTTAAAGAAACTTGAACACCTGAAAAGTAGAGTTGTGTTAGACACTATAGAATACTTAGTATTTCCTCGCAGGATTAAACAAATTATTCACTCTCGATTTGAAAATGACAACAAGAATAGAAATGCTATACCATTCATAAAACTCATGGGGAAAATAAGTACTTGTACTCTAAGTCTCTAATTGTCCCTAATAAAATTAACCATTTTTATAAGAAAAGTTTATGGCCGTATAGCCATTAACAAAAGTAGAAAAGTTGGGTCTCATTAACTAAAAAAACAGCTACATATAATGAGAATAACATGGCTGTTAATCAATTAAAAACAATAGACGTTATATAGTCAACGTATGACATTAAGTATTATAATGAAACTCATAAAACTATGGTTTTTAATACATATTTAAAAGGTAGTAAATAATGAGATTAAAAGGCAAATGTTAAAACCGAAAATGGTCCATGGAAACAACTCAATTAATCTCAATAATATCATCAAATAGTAAAAATATTCATTTGAAATAACATAACACAAATTTCCAACATTCACAACTTCACACTACAATATCTCATTTCCTTTTTTTACCTTAAACTTTTGGTCTATAAAAAAAATGAGATGGATAGTGGATTGAATCTAAGTGAAACGTCGGAAAAAACACGGGAGAAAATACAATACTAATGGGAATGTCTCATACAAGATAATAAATTAATTGACATTCACATCGGAAATATCATATAAAGTGTTACTACTATAATATGAAAATTTGTTGATTTTGCAGATACCAAGTGGATGGAGTTTTGTAATCACAAAGTTCGTGGAAAAGAAGAATGGTGGCACGTGTGGTGCTATAACAAGTGCGACAAATAGAGTGGCCTGAAATGAAATCGACATTTGTCGGATACAAATTCAATGAATGAACTCTCACTTCATTTCCACCATTTCATTCATTTTCTCTTCACCATGTACTTAACCCCAATTTTCTTATTTTGTAGTGATAAACTACGATAATAGGAGAACTAGTTTATTTTTGTATCGATTCCAGGGATAAACTTTGTAGTTAGAGTTGTGTAAATGAGTTGAGGCACTCATGTTCGTACAGTTCGGTTTCAGCTCGGTAAAAAGCCCGGTTCAATTTAATCTGTAAGAAAGTGTTTGTATCCACGATTTCCAAGCTAGTTTGTAAACGAGCACAATTACTTTATCATTATTTTGATTCTTTTAAAACTATTTTAAATATGCAAAGTTAGTTCTGAAAAAAATTAACTACGTATTTTACAAAAACTATAATCTAGTATTAGAAAAGTAATCTCCGATTTAATCACCAATAATCAATACTTTTTACATGAAAAGTAATACTAAGGAACCCCTTCATTTCATAATAACTCTGTCATTTTAAGGTTGTTTGTAAATATCAAGATCACAATAATTAAAGCAATGCAAGTACTTATTTACTCTTATGATTATTGTTAATTTGAAAGTTGATTGAATATTTTTTTCAATGTGCATAAAATAAAGGTAAAATGGACAAAATGTTTAAAAATGTATACTGAAATTCGAAACCGATATTTATTTAAATTTTTTTCTAAAATTTTAAAATAACAGTTATTATGAAATGGGGGGAGCAAAAGAGAAAAGATTTTTTCAAAATAAATTAGAAAGTGTTTGCAATCAACTATGAAATTACCCACTTAAATTCCGACGTTATCTTTTTCCAATACTAAACAGATAACTGGGTGAGGAATAGTGGTACTTTCGACATCTTTCTTTTTTTGTAAGGAATTTGAGCTAAGTCATTGATCATCTGCTTATAATTAGATTAAGGTATAGATCCGAACAAAATCAAAGTAGAAGTAAAAAACATTTTTTGTTATTTAATTATTTTGTAGTATTGCAGAATGTCAACTAATGCAATAAAAATGAAATGAAGAAAAAGATACACTGGAAAAAGACAGGTGATGGGGTGAAATCAACGGAGCATCTTACACGTGAAGGAGTGGATTTCTATATGTTTTTTTTGCTTTTGTGCACGTCTTTATATCATTATTTTTTTTTCTCGTTAAATTTTCAATTTGTTTTATATTTGTGAAAACAAATTTAACGTAACTTCGTAAATAAAATTTTTGTTATTTCTAGAGCAGTGTTGAAATTTTACCATACTCTAAATGCTTACTTCAAATATGAAATAAAGTACGAGTTATTTGAAATCCTTACTCCATATTTGAAGTTGAATACATAATATTATTTTAATTTTATAAACTAATTAATTAATTTTTTAATATATAATTTATTAATAATTTGTATGTTTATCTTATAATAATAAATTACATCTAAATTATTTATGTTTTATAATAATAATAATAATAATTTATTTAAATATTAAATTATGACTATATAAATTAAATTCATATATAATCAATTATTTATAGGGAAAGTATACGAAATATGCATTTGTAATTAAATATTACATAATATATTATTTTAAATTTATATTCATGAATATATAATAAATTTGGATATTTTATTAAAATAATAATAAAAAGAACATATTGTTATAACAATAATAATAATGTAATAATATTTAATGAAATGAATCTTTTTTAAGAGTGGAAAATAGAGTAATAAATTGGAGTAACTATAGCAATTTTATAAATAAAGTAAAAATCGTAAAAATGAAGTTTAAAATTGAGAATACAGAGTAATGAGTTTGACATAGTTTGAGAATGGGAAATTAGCAATGGATGTATTGCATTATCTTTATATAAAAGCTACAAATAATTAAATATATTAAAATAATTTTTTTTTTTTTAATTTTTCATCATGAGAGTGGTGTTGGATGGGTCTTAATAGTGGACGACACCTTTAAATCATGTCCACATCTAGATTAATCCTCAATCGTCAATTTGCGGGTGCCTTGAGGGCAGGATGATTGGTCCCAAGATTTAAGGTTGCTCTATACACATCTCCATAATTCGATCTCCGATAAATGTTTAAGGATGGACTAGTCTACCACTATACCACACCTCTATGGTTAAATTAAATATAATTTAATAAAACAAAAAATAGTTATTTTTGTTTTATAAATTTATCTCTACTTTAATATTTTTAATTATTATATGAATGATTTAATGTCATTTCTATAATACTACATTGCTTTTATTTTTGATAGTTTTTACTTTATTTATATAGTTGACAGTAAATTCACTTCATCCCATTATTCAACTTTTCTACGTCCAAAAAAGATTCACTTCATTAAACAAGTATTATTTTAATTATTATTGTTATAACTATATGTTTTTGTTATTGTAACAAATTATTAAAATTTATTATACTTACATAAATATAATTTCAAAATAATATAGTATAATTAATTTTAAATAATATGCATATTTTATATAATTTTTTATAAATAAAATTAATAAATTGAGCTAATAATATTAAAATGCATCAAACTTGTATCGCATACTCATTATAAAATATAACTACACAGTGATAAATATACATATTAACTTTAAAAAAATACAATTAATGAAACACAACATGATTCATCAACTTTACTAAACATAAAGATTATACTTATTTTATGAATTACCATATTGTTCCCATAAATGTTCTATCAAAGACATTGGAAGTTCATAATGCGCTAGTCCTTCCTTAAATTTCTTTTGTCGTAAATATATCACATTGTTTAAATTTATTTTTGAACTTTTTAATTAATTTTATTTTTTTTTACATCATCTAATTTTAAAAATAATTGTTTATATGCAATATTAATTTATATTCATAATTTAATATTTAAATAAAAAATATATTATAAAGTATAAATAAATTAAATGAAAATAATAATAATTATAAGATTAACATACAAATTATTAAAACTATATCTTAATTAACTAAATTAAAATAATATTAAAATATTCAACTCCAAATATGAAGTAGGGTATTGATTATTCCAAATTTAGAGTAAACCATACCTTACTTTACATGGAGTAAGTATTTAGAGTTGAGTTGGACATCAAAATAACTCCAAAAATAATGAAAACTTTATTTATAGAGTAACATTGAAGTTGTACTGAAATAACACTAGTATTTTTCCAGCATTGGGAACTTGATCAGTGGCCTTTGGATTCAATGAAAAGTGAGGGTCGTACAAAAGTCGCATAGCCTGCTTTCACTGACAATTGATAAACATCTTTACTAGGCAGAAACTTATTTACAACTCGTATCAACTGCCTTTCGCCAGTAGCTATGCATGAAGCCAAAATTCTCAAACGTGTATATTGTTGTTTTGATAAATTTCTTAAAACCAATTTGAATCTTGTCTGATTCCGATTGAACTCTGATTTTATGAACTAATAACTTTACATGTTCGATAGCTGATAATAAAAACTGTTGTTATCACTATCCTTTCTTCTACATGCTAGGCATATAAGATTATCGGGTTATCCACTAAGAAATTCTTGTTTTTCAAAAAAAAAACTAAGAAGTTCTCATATATGGGAGAAACATATGCAATAAACTAGTACTTAAAACCATCAGAAGTTAACTTCGTGTTTTTACATTCAGATTGTTTGTTAAACTTTTACACGTTTTGCTCTTCATATTTTATGACGTGTAATTATTTAATACATCAAGGCCACATTTTATTCACGGAATAAGGAATAGAATTCCAACATTTGGTTGGCTTGAAGGTTAAGGCATAACTATTCTATGGAGGACGTATTCCATGAATGTGTCAGAGCCCGTGACTTTTGTCCCAAAAATCATCACATGATGCGTTGTCAAAAACTCAACCCGCGACACTGGGAAGAGCGATTCCTTAATTAACGTTTTTGAAATTTCCTAAACTAGCCTTCCTATATCTTGTGACAAGACAATGAGTAGTCTATAATTCATGACAATTATATTTTTAGAGCTGCAAAAGTTACTATTCCTCTTTAATTCATTCCATGAACCGAACATGAGAATAAACATTGAAATCCATATTCTATTCTTTCTTATTACTAATCCAATGGAATCGAAAACCAAACAAGAACTAACAAAATATATCCTCAGAATCACCGGTGCCAATAAACTTGTCATAAGTTTTGCAACCTGCTTTATATTCATGCTGTGGATTATTGTCAACCATAGAGGCCCTGTATGTTTGCAGGGAAATATTGTGCAAGGGAAAATATTATGCAGGAAAATGAAATATTTTCCTATGTTCGGCTACATCACTGTAAAACATTTTCTGATACGCACGCATGCGCGCGCGCACACATATATATATTAAAATATGTGAAATATAGAAATAATTATTATATAAAAATTATATTACATTAAGTATGAATTACATTTTTATATAAAAATAAATGTAGATGGAGGAGATGAATTTGGCGGTGACGGTGAAGGTAGTGGTGATGTAGGGGTGGAGGAAGTGGTGATAATATAGGTAGAGGAAGTGGTGGTGGTGGAGGTGACGATAGCGATGTTTGAGGAAGAAGTGGATGTGCTGGTGTAGGTGGGGGCGACGAATGAAGGAGATGATGGTAGTCGTGATGGATGTGTTGGTGTGAGTGGAAAAAATGATAGTGCTGGAAGTGAAGGAAGTGGTGGTGTTCGGGTGAAGGTGATGGTGACGATGGGTGGAGGTGGTGGTGATGGTGGCAATAGTGGGATGGATATAATGATGAATATGTTGATGTGGGTAGAAGAAGTGAAAATGATAATAGTAGAGGAGGTGAAGTAGGAAAATACGAAAAAATGTTTTCTCATCTTTTTTTTAGGAAAACATTTTTCATTATTTACACTACATTTTCATGTTGACTTGCACAATATTTTCCTTTGATTTATTTTCTAAATCAAACAAACACAGAAAAATTTGAAAAATATTTTACTACACAATATTTTCCTATTAACAAACGAGCCCAGAATGAAAATATTTGTAACAAAAAAGTGAAAACCCACAAAATAAGAGCCAGTTTAGATTGAAACACCACAAACCAGAATTAACCACTAGGAAAGTAGCAAAACATACATACATACATACATACATACATACATACATATACATACATACATATATATAGACACACACACACATACACACACACACATACATACATACATACATACATACATACATACATGTATATATATCATCATAAGCAAATAAACAATAAATGTGAAGATCCTGGATCTATTGCAAGACCTTAGAAAATCACATTTAACAAAACTAAGGAAACTGAAATTAGAATCCCCAGAGATATAGGATATTCACGTAGTCTTCAGTCATCTTCTACATTTTCTGTAGCAAGTAAACAAGTAGTTTGTAATCCAAACTTCTGCCTCTCTTAGTTTCAGATTGTGGTTCGCAAACAGATATAACTAAACACAGTATACTCAAAAGTCTCAAACCAACCTGTATGTACTACAATACAGCCAAAAGTCGTTGTTTTTTTTTATTATTATTCTTCAGAAAGAATTTTATAATGACTCATTTTACATAGTAGACAAATATAAGCTAGGCAATCTTACAACCCCCGCCATAATCCAGATATCCGATTCACTCGGGAATATCAAAGGATTCGATCTTGAAGATCAGTCATCAAAGTAGATGCCAAGGAGCTGAGTTTCTTTCCAGTCTCTCCTGCAATATTCTTTAGAGAAGAAATATCCTGTTGTGCCTGAAACACAAATGATTATTCGTCAACTTCTTCATCTTGGAGAGAACAAAATTACAATGTAGAGCATCTTCAAGGAATACCTGGAAAGATATCCGATTAATAAGGTCACTAGCAGCAAGATCAATGGTGGAATTGTCATCATGGCCAAAAAGATCAGCACTGGAAATCGCTGATGAACCCTATTCACAATTACAAGATAACACTTTAAACAATGAAACATTATGATCACAAAAAGATATTCAACTTCAAGTTCCTTGCTAAAGGATAATGACTTATTTAAGTAGCTGGGGAGTTCACTAGTTCACCTATATCGCAGCATGAAATGGGACATTTTATTATTTAGACAACGAAAACATCGAAAATAAGGTAATAAACAAAAGAAAAAGGCATTCACTCTCATACTGTACGAGAGCTTTTCAACCGCTTACTAGATGACTAATCTGGGAGAAAGCTTTCTACTTTTCTTCTAATTATCTTATATCAGTGGATCAATGTCAATATTACTCTATTGAAGTACTGGTCCTTTTGATATAGATCCCTGATGAATTAGCAAGCCGAATAGAGATTTAAAAAAAAAAGACAAATGCAGTAGCTAGCAATGAACCATACTGAGAATTTCTGCAGGGTAACTTGAGAATCAACATCATTAGCTCTGCTCTGGTCACCAAAATATTGTGCAGATGAGATTGACTTTGCATTTGAAAACTTCTTCCTCGCTTCATCTGTTTCCTGGACCTGAAAATACATATGATGTGAAAACAAGAACAAGAAAAAACCAGCACAGTATATAATCAGCAATATTATACGCAAATCATCAACCTACATCTTCCCGGAACAGTAAAAATGAAAAATAATTAAGCATGTATAATGAAAGTACTAGTACTACAACTTAGCAAGATGAAACCTAGCATCAGTATTCTCTTTAATAGCGCTGGATAAGAAAAAGAATGAGACAAGATACCTGTACTAGTGTCATTGCAACAAAGCCAGAGGTTTTACAATACTTTAAACTAAGAGACTATCCTAAAATGATATCGTGCCCATTAAAACCGACTAAACAAACTCGAACATAATGACAATTAAAAAAAGCACATCAATCATAAGAAAAACTCAGTAATTGGCCCTGAGGACACTAAACTTATCAAGCCATCTAAAATTCAAGTTTATATACAGCAAAAAAAACAGTACTAGTAGCTTAGTCAAAAAGTTAAGACTTTCAAACATGGTCATCAGCATGAAACAACAGTGACAGGGTTATATAAAAATGCTTTACCCCGTCTACATGTCATGTCAGCCATTTAGTTCTCACACATTTGGCTGGCATATTGTATAAAAAATACAAAATAATGTACAATGGACCAGACTATACATTTGGTAAAGCATGTCCCTGTTGACATCTCAACGCAGTCTCACACTGGCCTCTTTAAGCCTTCAAAGTAAATGGACATTGTCACGTTCTGAATGTGACTGGCTTGATAGGTTGAGTTTTGATAGAAATAGAGGAAAATCGGGTTAAAGGTGAAGAAGGAGATGGCATAATAGAGAGAACAGGGATGAGCAGAATATTAGAGAGAAAATAAGCATACAGCTTGATATAATTTCATTGATTAAATATAGAGATATGCACTGCCTTATATATAGGTCATGACTAGTAGTATTGCCATAGCTGGGCATTACACCTCACACAAACAAACAAATGACTATAACTGTCTATACTACTATTAATCTTTGGCTGGAGACTTGGCCTTTATCTGCTTCTAACACTATAACTATCTCATAATACTCAGCTATAATTACCAGATACCAATTCTAATTACTGAAACTATAGTAATTGAATAAACTGTTAAAACATGACACTGCTGATCTTCCCTTTTGCAAACTGCCTCTAGTACTGATACATGACAGACATGGGAGATACTTGAAGTAAGGATGAAAATAGCCTAGCTTACCTGCACTTTTGAGGAGTTCAAGCTTGATTTTTTCTGAAATCCGCTATCCATTCCAAAATCTGCAAAGAAACTTGATGACTTGGGAGGAGCCACATGGCTAACCACTTGCGGGCCACCAGAAATTACTTCATTAGTTTGGATATTATCCACATACTCGAAGCGTGACGTAAAAGATGAGCCAGCTTTTGGAGTGTTGTTCATTGAAGGAGTGGGAACAGGAGGAGCTGGTTCTTCTGGTTTCTGATCATAAAGATTTTCACTGGGCTGCATATAATGAGGTCTATTTAGAACAAGGCACCTTTCCATAACCAAGTAGCAGTGAGCATTAACCAGTTTAAACCAAAACATCAAGATTCAAAACTGATTCCGTATATTTCAATTAATTTTACCCAGTTCTTTCAACAAAATATAAAAATCTTCAGCAGAGAACCATTAGTTTTGTATTATATGAGATCTTAGTAATTTGTTTTCAATTTTGCAAAGGTCTAATATTTTAAAATGATTTCCCCAGTCTAATGTTAACTTTTATAAACTTCATGCGACTAAACTAACTAAAATTTACAAAGAAAATGAATCAGATGAGATTAAACAAAATATTGCATTTTTTTCTCATACTCTATTTCTTTTCTTAAATATCTTTTGCGCAGGCCAAAAGTCAAACTTGATACTAATTTCAAATCTAAAGCCCAAATCTGATGCCCAAAACCAAAAAATAAAGCATATCGAATTTGACGTTCACTAAGATTATCTAAATATATACATTCAATACTAAAATTCTTGAACTGGCCATACATTCAACCAATAAATGCTGTAGCATGTGCCATGTATTAAACATATAAGTGTAAGTATAAGAAAATATTTGCCAAAATCGATTATTTTCCATATAGGTAAGTGAAAACAAACCTTAGAAGTAAGTTTTCTTGCACCAAGGCCCCCAGTCTTCCCCATCCTCTTTGCACCAAGAGGCTTCTTGACAGCAGGTGCACTGCTTGGATAAGAAGGTTTTGGGGAAGGACCAACATCATGTGTTTCTTGCCTTTCTACAGGTGTTTCTTGAGTTGCACCAGTCTTTATATCAAAAATTCCATTTGATGCTTGAGATGATGGAGAAGCTACAGGTGATGATGGCAATGCACTATCTTCTGCCATACTTTTGGCAACTTCTTTAGAAAGTAATTGCTTATATAACTCTGCTGCTCTGGAAGTGTACTTTGCCTCAATTTTCCCCCCATCACTCCACCCATGCTGTTTGAAGAAAACTTGTGCACGATTATTCCCCCCAAAACTCATCATTTTCAGCTGCTCAGGGCTCCACGAGTCTAAGTTTGTAGACCTACATGTAGAATAAAAAACGCTCTCACAATTTACAATTATGACAGTGTTATTTTATTTCACTTACTATTTAACAAGTTCAAACAACTTATGTAGTACATCAAGTTCTAACATACCTTATCTTTGTTAATGTACGCATAAAAAATTTTACAACCTCATGATGAAGGGCGAGATATTATGGTCTTTATTTTCTTGTGGAAAATCCGATTGGTAAATCGAAGAAATATTTTCATGGTGTCTAATGAAGACTTGTGGATTATCCAGTGTAAAATCAAGATATGAAGCCTTTACCTAACTTGGAGCCCAGTCAAGCTAATTCACTGATGAAACATTTTCGTTAGTTTACTTTTGAGCATATATGTTAAGCATGTTTTTATTAGTATTATTGGCTTCAAAATGTTTTATTTTTCTCTGTTTTCCATCTTAATTGATAACATCAAAATAAAATAGATTTAAGGTAGGGAGTTTTTTTTAGCTTTAGGAGCCTAGTTTTAATTAGCCTTTTAAGTATCTTTATTTTATTGTAACTTCCATTAGCTTTCATGGCATTTTATTTCTTTACAACTCTTCTTAGCATTAATGTCTTCATGTAATTGTAAGTTTTCTTTTTTCTTATATTAAAGATGATAGAAAATAAAAAAATCAGATTATTATTTTTGAAGAAATAGAATTGAGAAAATTTGGGGTTTTTTTAGTTTCATAACACTAATTTGGTTTTGCTAGGTTCCAAAAACTAAAGGGTTTTGATTGTTTCCAAAAATATTCAGTGGGTTTTGTTTGTGATCCAAAAACAATCATCCACTCAAATCGATTCAGTTTATTCTAGTTTTGTTTTCCACAATTTTAGAATCTTGTCTTTTTTTTATTCCACCCGCCATCACCTCAATGTTCACTAAAAATGAACAAACGATATTTGGCTTATAATTTGTACAAGGCATCAGGAAACCATAACGCTTATCACCAAAGACAAACCTATGATCATATGCTTCAGGATATTTAACTGAATTACAAGATACACAATCATTATATTTACACCATATTCTAGAGGGAAAGTGGAAAAATGATGATCATATGCTAAAGGGTATCTAACTGCGTTGTAATTTTTAAGCTTTTGTAATTGAAAATTGACTTAATCAGTGAGTAGTTCAACTATATTCTTTGGCAACATATGAGAAGGAATGAGGTGATTCGCAGTTCAAATGAACAAATAAATACTTTAGCCCACAAGAAAAACTTTCAAGGAATATTCATGATTAACAAGCATTTACTTAAAATCTCAATAAATTATTTTCTTTTATTTTTTTGGAAGTTCGTTTCCATGGAAAATATGCCAATATAAACATAAACATAAAGCAAAAAATTTCTGCACAGAATATAAACCATATATTATTCCTACAATTCAATGATATGAAAAAGCATGAGAACTGGAAAAACATAAATTAATTATCACAACATTATTCGGAAGTAAGTATACATTTTAAGCAGTTCATAATCTTCACCAGTCGAAAATTGAATTTCCCATAATATACATGCAAATAGAGAGAGGGAGAGAAAGAGAGGGGTGAGAAAGAGACTTCTAATTCCATGTTAAAAACAAAGAAAAAGGAGCAGGTATGACAATCCATCAAGTTCACAAAATAATTTGGCAATTTTCTACAAGTGTGCGTGTGATTTTTGAAGTGTGGAATAAAAGAAATGAAAATGAATGAGAAAAGAAAAATGAATAATCAGAATTCAAGCCATTAAACATTTCAGATCTGAAGCATGCCCGTGTTATCATTAACAATAACAAAGAATAATTGATCATAAAGCAGGCATGCAATTTAGTCATAATCATACAATTCCTTACAAATTTCAGCAGACAAGTAATCCAACACTCTTCTTAAAACTGTCGACTAGCTTTCTGTGGAATATATTAATAAAAAATATAAGTTAACCCCAATCTGAGAAAAAAAAATCAACACAATGTGTTCCTTAAAATTGCACTTCAGAAATAACATGAAAGCGGTCCTAAACTTCTTAATTACAACTTCCTAATGAAACATTACAAATGCTAAGAAGAATTTTACAACTTGCACCAGTGAAGTTTTTTTCCACTGCATATCTACTTAAGAATCAAATCATCCACAAGGACTACAACCAATTTCAGCGATGGCACATAAATCCAATATTATGGTTTTGGACCCAATGCATGACAACTCTCATAGACATAAATGTAACCAAACTAGGTATATTCTGCATTTGTGCTATATATCGCATTATCATGGCTTTTCAGAAAATAAAATGATAGCTCTGTTAAGGTATAGTATCGCTATAAAGAGTATGTGAAATTGTGAAGGGAAGAATGTTTGAACTTTGAACTTAAAAATGGCCCCTTGGCAGGACAACTATAAACAATGACCAGATTGGCTCATGAAAACACACACCTATGGTCTTGCGACAAACATGAAAGAAGCACAATCAAAGGGAGTTGTTAGAAAAGCTGTATTGATTAGTATCATAAATTTATTGAGAAAATATAAAAATAATAATATACAAAGTGAAGAGCGCAATTATGTATTTGGTATATGTGAATACAATAGAGATAAAGAACAGTGGTGCATGAGGAAGACAGTAAGGTTTGAACCCACAAAGCAACAGGTTGGAAGAGATAAGGTAAGAAGAACTGAAGAAATGTCTCACAAAGATAAAAACATCTTCCGTAAGGTATGCCTCATGTAATAAATTAAAGAGCTTGCGAGTTGAATAAGAAAGGACTGTGATATCTAGGTAGCTAAAGATAGGGAAACCAAATAGGATCTTGTTAGTAGCAGAAAGTGGGAAAATGCAAGTTTTGAAGAAAAACAAGAAGAAAGTTCAAAACTAGGCAGAGCATTTCCTTCGTTTTTGTTGATACCATAATGAATGATTGTGGTTTCAATCATGCCCCTTAACTTAAAACAGGTGCGAAAAAGCAAATGCAAAACACTCAATCGAAAAGGTAGGCATGCAACTTCCAAGAGGGATTAACAATAGCATGTGATACAAATATTCCACTTAGAAATTAGTTAATACTGAGAAATGCACTCATAGTTGTTTCATTGAGACCAATAAAAGGATACAGTAGATAAAATAAAAATCACCCATTAAAAATGAACATCTAGCAACATTGTAGATTGGGTGATTTGTAAATCCTACGATGCACGAAAACTACTACAAATAACTTCTCACATTTCGTTTCAGTTTCAGAAACCTAAACTGATGTTAATTCTGGCAATGTTATTTCCGGTGTTTCGCAGTCTCCATATCTATTTCAGTTCCTGAGTTAGGTATTTTGAAACTAGAGACCGACAAATTAATAACAATGGGATTGGACCTAAGGCCAGAGAAAGCCTATAACTCTACCTGGCCCTCGATCTCTTTCAGACATACCTCAAGATCTAGGAAGCACGGAAACTCCTGTGACATGCCGTTTCCGCGTTTTCCATCCGTTTCGGAAACGGAAACCCTAGGAAACCCCTACGAAACATTTCCGAGCCGTTTCTGCAATTAATAAAAGTTTAAAACTCGTTTCCGTAAATTCCAGAAACCGTTTCCTAGCAATTCCTCATATCGAAATATCCAATTTTAATTCATTCACAAAACTAAACTTTCTAATATATTCAAACTACCAACACTTTAACCCCAATTAATTATTTATATTATTAATGATATTATATATTACAAAAACTTGTTTTATTCCATTTTATATACTTACATTATTACGATTTAGTAAATATGATACAATTTTCAGACTTCATGAAACTTTATTGTCTTCGATAACCATATTTAATATTGTTTAATGTTTTGAAATAGCCATTACTCATGTAGATTTACTTTATAATCAATAAATTTATTTTAAAATTCATGTTTTTTAGTATTTTATATAAGAATGAAATAATATGTACGAAATTTTATATTTTTCATATTTATGAATATACCCCTGAATTTTTATTATTTACGTGTTTCCCCACAGTTTCTGAACCTATATTTTTTAGAAAGGGCATTTCCCCGTTTCGGTTTCCGTTTCCTTGTCGGTTTCCGTTTCCGTGCTACATAGATACCGGTTTAAGCCTAATCCCCTAAAAACCCCAGGGAAATACAACAACTTAAAACCTACGGGAGTTGAATATAAAACTTAATTGCTAAGTAAGTTAGGACACAAAATTTGAATTGAAATTGATGGTAAATTTCTATCAGTTTTTAAAAATTTTGCTTAAGGTAGACCGAACGTAAATTGACGTATGATTGTACTTTGTACTTGTCAAACCAACAAAAAGCAGCCCTGACAGGAAATGGTTCAGTTGAATAGGTGAACATTCAGCGTAACCATGTCTCTAACCTTCTCTCAAGAACCAACTTTCTAAAGCAAACCCAATCCCATTAAGTTTCTGAGTGGAGTATAGCTGTGGGATTCAAGAAATTAGAACAAACTACATAGAGGAAAATGTTCAATAGCATTCACAGCCTTTCTATTCTACTGAGAAATTTTGTTCGCCAGTCTACATTATCTACAGCCAAGCAAACCCACGCCCAAATCCTCATTAATAACTACATTAACAATCTCACCCTCCAAACTGATCTCATTCTTGCTTACTCAAAATCCGGGGATCTCCAAAATGCCTGCAAGGTATTCGACAGAATGCCTGACAAAAATATGCATTCTTGGAACATGTTGATTTTCTCGTACGTCCAAAACTCTCTTTATTCTGATTCTATTTCTTCATTTTACAAGTTATTTAACATGGCTTTTCAGCCGGATCACTATACCCTGCCTCCTTTGTTCAAGGCATCTGTGATGACAGGAAACTTTTATCTGGGCTTAATACTTCATAATTGGGTGATAAGACTTGGCTTCGAGGAATACATTGTTGTAGGCAGCTCTGTTTTGGACTTCTATCTGAAAATTGGGGAGCTTGTTGGTGCTCAGAGGGTCTTCTCTAACATGTCGTGGAAGGATTCCGCTGTTTGGAATTTGATGATTTCAGGGCTAGGGAGGGCAGGTTTGTATGCAGAGTCATTAACTATTTGTAGGAAAATGGTTGCAGAAGGGGTTGTAATCGATGTTTTTACAGTACCTAGTGTTTTAAACGCTTGTGGAGGAGCTGGTGATTTGATGAAAGGATCAGGAATTCATGGGCTAGTTGTTAAGAGTAATGTATTTGATGGAGATGTTGCGGTTGTGAATTCTTTGATTGATATGTATGCAAAATGCGGGTGTCTGAGTAATTCAGAGAAGGTTTTTCAGAATACACAGAATCGGAACATGGTGACATGGACTACAATGATATCTAGTTACGGAGTTCATGGGGAAGGAGAGAAAGCATTAGATACTTTTAAGAAGATGACAAATCTAGGTTTTAAGCCTAACCCCATCACAATAACTGCAGTTTTAGGTAGTTGTAGTCACTCAGGTTTAATAGATCAAGGCCGCAAGATTTTCCACTCCATATTGTTGAATTACGGGTTTGAACCCAGTGTAGAGCACCATGCATGTATGGTTGACCTTTTAGGTCGGTTTGGACATCTCGAGGAAGCACTTCAGTTGGTGAAGAGTATGAAAATACAGGTGGCAGCGAGTGTGTGGGGCGCCTTATTAGCTGGTTGTGTGATGCACCAGCATGTCGAGATTGGGGAAATAGCAGCACACCGTCTCTTTGAAATGGAACCAAGAAACTCTAGCAATTATATAGCTTTGTGTTCTATTTACGAGTATTATCGCATGTGGCCTAGTATAGTAAGCATCAGAACAAAGATGAGGGAACTGGGTTTGGTGAAATGTCCGGGTTGTAGTTGGGTCACAGTTGAAGGAATGGTTTTTAAATTCTACCAGGGTCAATCACATCCATTGATAAAAGTGGTTTCTAAACGGTTGCATAGTATGTCTAAGGTGTTGACTTCATCTGATGAATTCTTGGAGGAAAGTTGACTGTAAGTAATCATTGTTCAACAACTCAAGAAATTATGTTACTGTAATTGAATTTTGATATTGAAAGAGAACCTTTATTTTGCTTGGACATTAATTGTACAGTTAGAAACTTTCACATAATCCTCAATTGTTTATTTTCTGAAACTTTTGAATGAATTCAATTATTAATTTTCTTCTTAATAATTACAATTAGGCTTTGTGATCGAGTTGTTGCTGAGTGGAATGAGACGAAGATGCAGCCGAATCGGGAACTTGAAAATGATCATGAGAGTCTAGGAAGTGTGAACCTTTTCTGACTTCTTCATTTTCCTTGATCTTCTCTTCAATATGAATATCCTCTTCAATAGTTAGCACCTTCATTTGCTCTCCATGCGGTCCTGGAACAATAGCTTCCTGAACTTTAATATGTTCATCAAAATCAATGATTTCGGTTTTCTGAACCATTCGTTCTTTTCTCTTTTTGATGAAACAGAAGAGCGCAACAGAGAGAAATGCAAGAAAGAAAAGACCGCCAAGCGAGACAAAGACAACAACTATGACAGTTGAATGATGTCCTGGTGTTGGAGGCGGGGGTGGCACGAAATGTGGCGGCGGTGGAGGAGAGATAGGATGATGTGGCGTTGGTGGAGGAGTGATTGGGTGATGTGGCGGTGGTGGAGGAGAGATTGGATGATGTGGCGGGGATGGTACATGTGGAGGAGAGGGAGTATAGTGAGGTGGCACTGCCCCGGGAGATGGTGGTGGATGAAATGGATGGTTAGGTGGAGTTCCAGGCTTTGGGATTGGCGGGGCGGCTTTTGGAGGGGACGGAATATAGTGAGGTGGCGGTACTTTTGGAGATGGCGGGGTGACTTTCGGGGGAGATGGAGGATTATGTGGCGGGGGTAGTGGAAAATACGGGAAGTTGTAGTCATAGTTGTTAACATGCGCCATTTGGATATGCAAAAGGTAATGAATTTAATTGGTTTGGATAAAGTTATGGAACTGATGCTTATTCCAGATTCTATTTGTAATGCTCATTGAATCATCCAATGGTTTGGAATTGTATACTTCTAAGCTTCAACTAACTTGACTCCCATGCTAAGATTTTGTGGAGTTGTCATTGATTGTATTAAAAAACACTTCTTGTCTTTTTTTTTTTAGTTCATTTATATTGCTTTGAAACTAGGTTGTAAATTGAGATCGAATACTGTTTTGTGGACCTGAGATTCTATTCATGGTTGAAAATACAATCTGAGTTGTCTTCAATATGCAGCAAATCAATCATTTGAGTTATTAGTTTCTGCTGCTAGACTTTTTAGGTAGCCGAATTAGTCATATTGGTAACGAATCTGAAAATTTTGTTTTTATGTCATTATTGTGAATCATGACTGCTAAATTTGCCATTTTGGTTTAATTAGCTCAAAATAACTAGTCACCATTACAAATTGAAAATTGACATATTCATAATTTATCCACAATTAAGTTTTGGTTTCATCATGTATACAATTGTAAGTAGTAATTAAGTTCTTTGTTTGTAAATAATAGTCAATCCACTCATTGAGTTGTTACGTGGGAAAGAGTGAAAGGGAATGGAAAATCAAGTACAAAAGATTTGAATAGCATTACATGTAAATTTTAATTTGGCAAAACTAGAAAGAAAACAAGAAATATAATGAAACACACCATCATTGAACAAGATCAGTAGAAAGAAGACTAAACATAACCATATCTCTACAATTTCCCTTCAAAACCATATACTTTCTAAGAACACATTCTCTCTTAAAACCAGCCTTCTCCAACACCCTTTGAGACCCGCCATTTACAACATCAACTAGAGCCTCAACTCTGTGCAATTCAGGAAATTCACTAAACACCGCCTTGGCCATCAATTTCACAGCCCTCGTAACAATCCCTTTTCCCCAATATTTGTAAGCCAAAACATAGCCAAGTTTCCCTCTGCATAGAGCAGTACCCGAATTTGGGTCCACTGAAATAGAGCCAATTGGCCTGTTGTTGAGGCAAATAGCCCTGTACCAAGGGTGGGGTAAAATTGTGTTGGTTATGTAGTTTAAGCCATCTTCTTTGCTTGTATAGGGCTCCCATGTGCAAAATTTTGTGACTTTTTCATCCGTAGCCCATACCATAAAGTCATCTATGTCAGAGATATCAAAGGGTCTGAGTGAGACATCAGAGTATTCATCATTTTGCAACTCTCCCGCCTCCATGGAATCAGATATTGACATGTGTGTTGAATGTTTCGTTGCATCAGATTACTAGCTTTAAATTTGGCAGCAGAGGATGCCTCCTGGAATGAAGGGATGGAAGAAGAAAATGCGGGGTTGACTTTGTTGAGTTGTTTATTGTGCTTTACTTTGTGTGAGGGGCAAGTAGTGGATTATATTATATTTTTATTGAAAATTCGGTTTGTACATTTAAATATTTCCTATAATGTTTTGTTAAATGGATGTCTTTATATGCAGTTACTTTCCTAGCTATAGCCATTAATTAGTCCATTTAAAATTACCCATTCAAGATATCGTTTAGTTTATAAAATAAAATATGATTGGAGGTTGTTCTCATATGTCCTTTTTTTTAAATAATGTGATATTATACCAATTTTGTTCATATTTTGAATTCTTCAAGAGTACTGATCATTATACCAAAACCTAATAGTTTATGTCCGGTTGACTCTAATATAAATGATAATATAAAGTGTTTGATAAACCTCCCAAACAAAAAAAGTAGTGTCCAAAGGTAATCAATATGTTGAATAGTGTTATTTGTCATTAAAATTGACATATTTGAGACACCATTTTTTTCACTTATGCTTTATAATTTGTATGTACTATAACATTTTGAAAATAATTTATACATGATATCCACAACAACAAACAAGTATGTGAGTGAGGCCACTCAACGTCTTGTATGTCGAGCTAAACCTTTGCATTGATCTCGTAAGTACAAGTGGTTTGGTTTTGTTGTCATATAAACTCGTCAAAGGGGTAAAACGTTCATCCTAGCCGAAACATGGCGATGGCGCGCACTGCTAACGTGTGCTACACCTTTACTTTTTCCAACACTCACCTTAAAGCTTAAAATTAAGCATCAAGCTATCTCGTACCATAACACTCGGGTCACATGCAGTTATGTTCTTATGTTGATCTTTAGTACTAATATATAATAAATGTTCATCTTGTTTAACCATCAGTTAATTAGCATCAAAATAAACAATACAAAATCATGGCATTGGTATGTGAAAATTCACAATTGTGTACTTCCAGATCTTGATCAGTTTTTCAATTATATATTAAATACTTGAATTTCTCTATTTTAATAATAATTTACATGAGTTGACTTAATAACCCATTGAGTCTGGAGGGGGAGAATTGTTGATCCAGACTTCAATGGTTGGCCACCAACCATTGAATTTTCTTTTGGTAGTTTACCTACCAATTTGATAAATTGGTAGGTACTCTGCCTATAAAAGGCCTTCTCCCGGTAATCCAAAATCATTCGAAAATTAAGAAAGCATTC
>CATIWQ010030124.1:0-14414 GCA_949673415.1 Euphorbia schlechtendalii
GATTTACCTAGTATCTGCATTTGCATAAAAAATAACTACATACCACGTGAAATCTTTTATATGAAGTATAAAAATGACTAAAACTATAGTGTTTAATGTATAAAATTAATGTGATAATAAGTGTAATTACACACTTATCAATAATACATTAGAAACCACTATAAGACAGACACTCGAAAATAACTATATCCATGTGTTAGTGTCATGTCTTATTGCTATAGTAGTACAAGTATCCTAAGACCTGAGATATTGGTTACCTTATGTAGGAGTTGCTATACTTTGGGTCATACTTATTCATACCCTCGTGATCTGGATGATATGGGGGATTACGGGTATAGTGAGGATCACATGTTGGTAAGCCGAGTAGTCAAGATGAGATCCATCGCTCCTGATATTGTGATATAATGGGAGATTTACCTTAAGGCCTCTTCTTGAAGAGACACACTCATAAACCTTTGATCAGAGTGTAAGATTGATAGAAAGGGTTTTTAGTCAATCTTGATACATTGTGGCGAGTGGTGCTCTTTGTGAACAAGTCTAATTCCAGGATAGCTATGACTATTACAAGAGCTAACACTTAATTCGAGCTCAATAAATTGGATTGTACTTAACCTGATGGAAGGAGTGTATTGTATTGGTTACTACTGTAGAACAAGATCAACTCATAAGCCCGTGATGTTTTGAGTATCGGGGGATCTTACACCTTTGCTAGAAATCCCATTTGATCATCTAGAGTTATCATGTTCCATATCAGTCTGGAACACTAAGATTAAAGGTTCTCGGATGGGAAGCCAAATTTATGTTAACCTCTAGCAACTCTATACTTCGGGATCCTATGAGGTCACACACTTTGGGTCTTTATCGGACTAAGTGAAGAATCTATAGAATGGGTCTAGTCAAGAATATTGAGGTTGTCGAACTCGTTGGATGAATTATTGATTGGTTGGCTAGATTAATAATTAAGAGGATTAAAGGAGAAAACTGGGAAAATTGCTCTGAGCGAAGCAAGGGAATTTTTTCCTTTACGAGTGGGCCCCAACGAACACGGGTTGTTCAAGGTGGGGCTTGGGCGGCTACCCCACGAGCTAAAAAGCTCAAGGGCTGCTAGCGCGTGGGCTAGGCCTGTACACGCTAGCTAGCAACAGGCCCACAAGGGCTTTTCTTATGCAGCTGCCACAAAGCCCCTACAAGTAGTTTGTACGCGGGTCAGCTTATGGATCCTAGGGATCTGCACGGTTAACCCATACTTGGGATAGGGCTTTCCCTATCCCACATTGGAAAAAGGAGGAGCTTTCAGCTCCTCTTCTCCCTATAAATAGCTTCCCCCTTCCCCTTTATTCAATACTCAACTCAGCCTTTCTCTCTGAGTGCGACATCTTTTTCTTTGCTAGCTTTTGCGAGATCCTCTTTGAGTTTCTCCAACATTACAAGAATTCTTTAGAAGGTTCTTTCTTTTGAAGTGAGCCTTCTTAGTTAATATCTTCAAGTTGGTCTTCGAGTAGTCTAGCAGCTGCTATCTACCAACGGGTTCTTCCTCAACAGAAGTTTTGGTCGGTGAAGATCCGTGTGGACCAATCATAATGGCTATCCTAGATTGGAAGCTAGTGCAAATAGAGTTCTGTCGAATTGCTTCAAGGGAACACCGCACCAAGGGAAAGGCACATATCAACTGGTAATGCTCTTAACTTAGATGCTAGGTTTCTTTTACTAAGTTTTATAAACCTAATAACATCTATGGAACGTTTCAACTTAGATTATATCAATCATGGCATGCTTAGGAGATCCTTTAGGGTTAATTTTAAGTTTTGAAATTCCACCTTACAACTTTGCTTGTTTAAATACTTTCTTGATTAACATGCATTAGTGTCATGTCTTATTGAAGTACCAATATAATTATCCTTAACCTGATGTGCTAGTTACCTTATATAGAAGTTTCTATGTTTTAGATCATACCTCATAATTTATTTTTCTAGGATGATACATGTGATTTTAAGTATAGTGGTGACTATCCATCGGTAAGCTAAGTAGTCAAGATGGGATCCATCATTCTTGATATAGTAATATAACTAGAGTTGTACCTTAGGTCCTCTTGAAGAAGAGACACACTATTTAAACTTTGACCAGAATATGTGATTGAGAGAATGAGTTTCTAGTCAAACACATAATATAAGGTGAGTGGTGTTCTTCGTGAACATGTCTAACTTCGAGATAGCTACGGCTATTAAATGAGCTAACACTTTATCCAAAGTTAAAAAAATAGATGGTACATAACATGATGGAAGGCGCTTATTATATTGGTGATTAATGTAAAATTTAATCAAGTCACAAGAACATTGCATTCCGAGTATCGAGAAATCATACACCTTTGCTAGAAAGCCCATTTAATCATCTAGAGTCATTGAGTTCCATCACAGTCTAAAACATCAAGCCTATCAATTATTGGATGGGAAGCCAAGGTTAGGTAAAACTCTAGCAGCTCGATACTATGGGATCCTATGAGGACACACACATTGGATCTTTAACCGGATTAAGTAAAGAATTTAATACAAGGTCTTTACCGAAAGTAAAAGGAAGTCAAAATAATTATGGTTGAACCATAAATTCGTTGGACTAGTGTACCAATTTTGAAAAGAGGAGTTCAATATACCAAGCCTCGAAGAGAGGGGTGGAACCTACATGAGTGAGCCTAGCGAAAATGATTTGTTCGTGAGGGCTTGCGCACTTACAACGTGAGCACTAATAATGTTCATGAGCCGCAAGCCCAAATGGGCTTGCAGAGTAGGTGCGCAAGCACTAGTATTTCAATGATCGATTATTGTAGCTCGTAGCAAAAAAAGGCAGGCTAGATCCTGCCTTGCAGTAAGCTGCGCAAAATGCGTAGCACGATATACGCATGGGTTGACCTATATGGAGTTGGAGCTTCACGCATCAACCTACAAGTGGGATGGGAATTATCCCATCCCACATTACTTTAGAGGGGAGCATATTTTCTCGCTTCCTCCAATCTATAGGAGCTCCTCTCCTCTGTTCTAACAAACTTCAGCTTGGCCTTCTCTTCTAATTTTTTACTCTTCTAGTGAATTATTTTGAGATCCTTCTATAGCTTCTCTAGAAATTATTTGTAAGATATTTTCGAAGGCATATTCTTTTAGAAAGGGCATTCACAATTATTTTTGGGTTGATCTACGAGTGATCTAGCAATCACTTGTTAACTAATGAGTTCTTTTTAAGGAGGTTTTAGTTGGTGTGGTTCATGTGGACTATTCATAGAGGTTATCCTACACTTGGAGGCTAGTTCTAATGCAATTATTTTAGATTACTCTAAGGGACCACTCTACCACAACTAAAAGATTGCATGTATTAATTGATAATGCTCTTTCTTAAGTACTAAGTATCTTTTATAAGTGTTTATAGACATATAGTATCTATGCCATATTTTAGTTAGGGTTATATCTTTTATAAGTGTTTTTAACTGTTTATAGACATATAGTATCTTTTAGGTTAATTTTAAGTTTTGAAACTCCATCGTGCTAGTTTGCATGTTCACTACTTGATTAGATTAACCAACAGTGATATCAAAGTCTTCCTAATGCTATGGATGATTATAGCATGCTAAATAAGATTTTCCATGAATTTTTCAAAATATGCTATGCATAAATCAGGTTTCAATTCCTACTATAGAAAATGATGTCATAACTAGATTAAGGTTCTACTTAAACTTAGTCAAGGTGATTATCACTAATGGACAATATTTTACTTCATTTGTAAATGCTTTGATTCGAGTATCCCACAGTTCTTTACTCAACTAAAAGAATAAAATCTTTATTTCATAATGGTCTATTGTACATGGAATAGATGTTCTCTTGGTTATTTTAGCAAGGATTGAATTTAACTGCTCTTTCACTTTAAGGGGGCATCTCCTACATAGAAATCTCCATCGATATTAGCTTCAAGGTACCCAAGAGACTTTTATGACTTAGTGGATTTCTAGTATGGGAATTAGATTTTTCATATGGTTTTACAATGGCATGGCATGTGTCGAGAAACTAGCATGGCATAGCAATGTGTAGAGAAACTAGAATGGCCATGGTATGGTAACACGTAAAGAAACTAGCATCGCATGGAACGATAACATGTAGAGAAAATAGCATGGTATGGCATGGAAATGTGTAGGGAAACTAGTATGGCATAGCATGGTAATGCGTAGGGAAACTAGCATGGGATAACACAATAATGTATCGAGAAACTAGCATTTCATGACAATGCGTTGGGAAACTAGTATGGCATAGCATGGAAATACGGATGGAAACTATTATGGCATAGCAAGACAATGCGTAGAAAAACTAAAGTGGCATGGTATAGCAAGGCAATGCATAGAGAAACTAGTATGGCATGGCATGATAACATGTAGAGAAATTAGCATGGTATATCATGGCAATGTGTATAACATGACATGGTACGATAATGTGTAGTTTTTATATGTGACATTGGAGAAAAGCCACATCCCTATGGTATGAGGGTGCGCATGATTAACTATGGAGAGTGTACCCTATGTCTACAACCTAAGCTATTTGTGAAAAGTAAGCATGCAAGAGTCTTCCCTTTGACATTTATGATACCACGCGAGATTTGGTCTCTCTTTCCTCGATGGGGTAACTTTATCGTGACTTGTCAAAGACCGAGTGACTATAAAGTGTGGAACTTTAATGTATGTATTTGTATTAGTTTTAGTACCCTATAGATAGTTGCTAAGCTTTATTACATGAGGGGCTTCAGTCAACAGGGTTGGTGATATAGATGGTTCCTATTGTACTACGATACACTCCAAGCCTCTTCCCAAATGATATCTAATGAGGGAGGTACATGTGATATGGAAATGAGTGTTCCACTGCTAAACATCTAGGACTCCAGGAGGTTGTAAGGGCCATATTCATGAGTGTCACGGGGTTCAACTCAAACTGGCATCCTACTAGTATTCCTAGAATAACCAATCTAAATGCATGAAATGAATATTATGTTTCAAATAAGAACCATGAGTTTAATTTAACCAAAGTATTCAATATCCGTAAAAATAATATTTTCATACAAAAATGAATTTTGTGTAAAATCAATGGCTTTTATAATGAAAATGTTAAAGTCCTTAACGAAGTTGCCATTGTGAGCAGGCGAGGGTTTGTGGAGAAGATAGGACGCACGGGTATGTTTAGTGAACTCACGAGAAGCCTCCTTTTGGTGGGTCGTAAAGTAACTTTGAGACGCTACTCTCGAATTAGATATAAGAGAAGAAAGTTGATTTTGGAAAACAGATCAAAATACGACATTTTAGCAAATATTTCGAATTCGATACTGATGAATCATCCCAGGTAAGGGTGGTATTCCTAAAGTGGATGTCTACCAAAGCCCAATCTTAAGCAAGACTAGAAACAGGTTAAAGAATCAAAATTATCGTAGATCATCATATGATGATGTAATATCCCTCCTTCAGTAATATATTACATAATATTTATTTGTAAAAAACATTTGTTTTTGAAAAAGAAAAATTCCGAGGAATTATGTTGAAAAATGGAGTTGCCACCCGGATTAGCTCTTTTGGGAATTATTAGAGATTCGAGTCCATGCAGCTTATGTACTTTTCATTGGTTAAATAAAATTAAAACATTTTTGTAGCATGAATATTACCTAAGTATTTTGGTGTGTTTTTAATTCACATAATGACGATGTGAAGATAATTGAATGAGATATGGTTTTAGAGATATGAATATTGATACGTACTCTAGATCTCAATGATTTTGCAAAACAATGTTAGTTGGAAAAAAATGATTTTTGAAAGGAAAGAGGACTTCGAAAGACCCATTTTGAGTTTGATTTTTCGGAAAGAATGCATTTGATTATCTCATCATTGTAAACGTGTTTTTGATGAAAAAAATGAACAAATATGGATCCTGAAACATCAAAATAATGTTAGAAATGAATAAAAGGGATAAATTTGGGTAACGTTCTTTAGTAAATGTTATATAGGCTCTTGGGAGCTCGAGGAGGCTCCCTTTAGAGGGAAGGGGAGGTACCCCTATCTTGGGGAGGCTCCCATTTCTTGATGAGGCTCCCTTTCTAGAAAATGCAAAATTGAATAAAATTAAAAGGAAATAAAGGTTTAGGAATTCAAGTGCTTACCTTTTATATGGGAATCCACATTGAGATGACTTGATTACATCATCAGAGCTTTCTTCGAGATGATTTTCAAGCTTCGAAGGCTCAAGAACACAAGAACATAAGAAAATGAAATGTATTTTTCTACTAAAGAGAAGATTTGAATCATAATTCAAGTGTGTGTTGAAATAAGATGTAAAGTGGGGTTTATATAGGAAATTTTGAGTAGAAAACTACTTAAGGAGTGCATAAAAATCATGGGTTAGTTGGCATATAGTGGTTTAGCGGGGTTCGACAATTTTAATAATTGTCAAACCACCATATAGGGGGCCTCGACGCCCCTTGGTGGCACCCATACCGCTTCTAAATGGGGCGCCCCTAGTGAAGGCGCCCTCACCCCTATGGAGGGGTGTCCCAAACCCCCTATGGTTGATGTTTCTCACTAGTCTGGGGGAAGTCTATTTTTGGCTTCCCCTAGAAACAAAGGTGTGCTCGGTTCGACCTTTTGATGCCTTTAGGTCCATTTCACACTCTTATTGGGTACTTTTTGGTCATGTTTGTGTATTTTTTTAGTGTGTCAGGTATGTTTCGAAAGCCTTAATCATCTCAAATTTTTATCGCAAATGACATAAATGCCCCTCGTGAATAAGGAGGTGTAAAAAGGCCAAGTTTAAAAGACTCCATCATTGTTTCATGAGATAGTGGAAATCTTGTGCTCACAGGTCTATCATGGAGAGCCAAAGCTTGCCATGAACTATTGGTTAAGTACTTGCTACCAAAGACAGGCTCGTTATCAAGCTGTATAAAGTTTGATTATTGTGTAATCTATCATATGGTTATGGAAAAGCGGCTAAATTGGCCAGTGCTAATTCTCCACCATTTTACAAAGGTCATAACAATGTTCCGTTATGGATATTTGGTTACAAAGATAGTGAAAGCATTGAAGATCAATGTGGAAGGATATGAAATAGCGAGGGGCGACTGGATAGTGCCTATGAGAAAAGTGTTCAACTGGGGTCATCTCAAAGGTCTTCAACACTCAACATTGCATTTTGGGTACACCAAGATCTAGAAAGAAGATATAAATTCAGATTATGAAGATGTATATGAAAATGAGGCTGATCAAGGATCAGAGGATGATCTTCCTATAAGGGAACATCTAAGAAGGAAAAGGTTGCAGTTAGTCTAGAAGCAAAGAAAGCAAATAAGAAAGCAAGCCATGTGTAGTAGAAGAAGGTTGAGGTCCCTACTAAGAGGGCCCCTAAAATATTAAAGCTTAAGATATGGGTTGAGTTTGTAGAGGATGCAAAGAAGGCTGAACAAGCTTAGGAAAGTGATGGGGACATTGACGCTACAAGCCTACCATCCCCAAGACTTGTGTTTTTGAACATTAAGAAGATGTTTGCAATTTAGATAAAGCAGGAGTTGAAGAAGAGAAAGAGAAAATTCTCTCAAGTTGAGTCGGAAGTAATATATCTTCTAAAGTTGGTTGAAAAGAAGTTAAAGGGGACTCAAAAGAAGGGGTGTTCCCCTAATCAAGTTAAAAGAAATTTGAAGCTAGTGGAGAGAAAGGAGAAATTAGAACTGATCAACCAAAGCAAGTTTGAGGAAAAACCCTTTAGAGTTGACTCAAATGCTTAGTGTAAGGAGGAAACCCCTGAAACCACTCAACAAACTAAGTTACTTGAGGCTGATCCATTCTTGGATCAAAAAGTCATCCCACAGGTACAAAGATCACCATCTCTTACACCTAGACCATAAATTTCTACTTCTAGCCCAATCTCTTCACCGCCCAAAACCAACCCTTTTTCACAACCACAAACTTTGCAAATATCCATTCCATCTCCAAAACAAAATTCTCCACCACCTCCTTCTACATTCGAACCTATAAATTCTCCGCTTTCCTTAACAAAAGAAAATCAAGAATTATCAACTCTTCCACCAACTACAAATTCTACACTAACCCCTTCTTTAACCTAAGCTACTACCCTCTCAATCTCTATGATAAGGGATGTTCCTCATACTGAGAATTATACTCAAGAGGAAACACCAGTGATCGTGAGTGGTGCTGAGGTGAATTTTATAGCCTAGGAAGCAATTCTCACCAACAATAATTAGGTCTAAGAGGAAATTGATGATTTATCTATCTTCGATAAAATAAGAGAGATAGTAAGGGCTAAATACCGATTTCTCAAGTCTAATGTTGAGTTAGATGTAGCAGTTAACCAAGTGCTACTAATTGAGGAATTCTTGGCATTTTCCAAAAAGAAGAAGGTAGTCTTGTCTAAATTTGAAGAGAACACAAACATCCTCGTTGAATCAATCTATTATGAGTAATTTGAGAAAATTCAAGGGAGCTTGCTGATGGGTGTAAAGACCACCAAAAACAAATCCTTGTAATAAGTAGGGGTCGAATCCCACAGAGAACAAAAATTGAATATAATCACTTTGAATAACCTTACCATGACCTAACAAAGTCTCACTGAATATTGGTGAATTATAAAGACTAAAAACTAAAGTAGGGAAAATAAAATAAAACTTAAAGACTAAATTAAATTGTAATGGCAACAAAGTGACTTAACCAATGGATGGAAACAAAAATTCATAATGATCATGGGACCAAAGATGAACAACTTTGAAACCAAGACTTAGTTATACTGATGTTCTCCATCATCCAACACCAATAATATTTCCTTACTTCGTACGGAGACTAGACTTCATGCCATGACCTCCTTCTTCTCACTGTGACTCTTGATGTCTTGCCTAAGAGCTCGCTAGTAAATAGCTTTAACTTCTAGAAAACCCAAGTCCCAACCTCTCTCACTGGTATTAAATCACTCCTAACGGGCATTGGATCAATCTCTCTCACAATCTTCATAGAGACTATCGTTACTTCATCCTTCAACAACATAATTATGGATGCAAGATCAAGACTAACTATAGATTACAAAGACTTACTCATTGGCTAACTAGACCAATAGCGAGACAAAGAGATCTTCCTTCAAAACCCTACATGTATTAAGACTGATGAATAGATCCTTGTACAGATTTTAGTTTTCACACCATAACTATTATGGCTCTTACTCCATAACTAAGTCACAATTAAACTACTTAGACATGGTAAATAATAAAAGCATAAAAGTAAATAGCGATAAACCTAAATAAGTAAAAGATATAAATTGAATGAAAATATAATTGAAATAAACTAGAAGGTAAAGTATGAAGAATAATAAAATAAAGAATGAAAGATTAAAGAAGTAGAATAGAAAAGTTGAACGAAAGTAGATCTAAGAATTCTCTACTCTAAAGCACAATTATTCTACATGATGAAAGATTAATCGATTGATTGATTCTTGAATGTCTATGCCAATGGGTATTTATAGATATTCTTCTTTCCTTCTTTAATTAGGTTTGTGACTTGTTAAACACTTCTTGCTTAATTAAGATTTCTCTTGGGTAGAGATCCACCTTGATAAGTCTTCTTTCTTAAATATATTATTGATAAGTCCAAATTCTTATTTAATCAGGATTCATATTTGTAAATGAAATAATTGTTTCCTGCTTAACTTCCATTTCTAGTTCATTTGGGATTTTTGAACACACCATGACCTTTGTGATTTCTAACTTCGCTCCAAAACTTCCTATTCTGATCTCTGCTTTGCGTTCCGTAAGACTTCCAATCATTGGGACTGGACTAGGTCTTACTGGATCCATCGTGACTCTCGATAATTACTCGTTTTCAGCCCAAATCAACATGTTTTCTTCGAAACATCATTAATACCTGAAATAATGGAAAAGGAAGTAATATTGCCCAAAGAGACTAATAATATGATCATAAAGATATGAAAATAAGTATAAAAACATGTTGTATTTACAACCTATTACTTATTGGCCATAAGGAACCACCTTGCTAAGGAGGGAGCAAAAAGTCTAGTGGACAAGATGGTTACTATTCTCACCGAACTTATAGATTCTATGGTGTAACTAAATTTACATATCTCTGATATCCCAACCTCCAACATCATTAACAATGCAATGGCAAGAAGAGTGAAGGGAAGCATTGATAATGCATTCATGCAACTAAGAAATTGTTAGACATGATGTATGCCCTAGAGGCAATTAGGTTATATGTCTTTATTAGTCACAAATGTACAAACAGATCAATAATAAGGCATCTTTATTATATATAAATGATTATTTTAAAAATTATGTTTTTCATTGGTATTATATATGTTGTTTAGTATATGTAAATGTTCATTGATATAATAAGATAAAGTCTGTGACTATTTTATAGTGTGAAAGTGCGAGGACATAGTGGGAGCTATGTGGTGTGAGAACTGCACACACGTGTTACTAAGAAAATTCTAGATATCCCTAATCATAGTTTCATTGAGACTGGATATCAATGAAGCATACAAACTAGCATGTGCAGGCTTACTCCTTGGAATTGATCCAAGCAACCGATCTCAAAAGCTGAAGGTGGTACCTTGATTTAACACATGAATGTATTTGAGTAATTCATTGGAGATATCTATAAGACAAGACACTCAGAAATAATTATATTCACGTGTTGGTGTCATGTTTTATTGCAATAGCAGTACAAGTATCCTCAAACATGAGATATTGGTTACCTTGTGTGGGAGTTGCTATATTTTGGGTCATACTTATTCGTACCTTGTTGATCAGGATGATACGGGTGATTACGGGTATAGTGATGATCATTCATTGGTAAGCCAAGTAGTCAAGATGGGATCCATCACTCCCGTATAGTGATATAATTGGAGTTTTACCATAAGGCCTCTTATTGAAGTGACACACTCATAAACCTTTGATTAGAGTATGAGACTAATAGAATGATTTTCTAGTCAATCTCAATACATAAAGATGAGTGGTATTCTTCATAAACAAATTTAATTCCAGGATAGCTACGACTATTAAATGAGCTAACCCAAGTTCAATAAATTAGATTGTACTGAACCTGACGGAAGGAATGTATTGCATTGGTTACTATTGTAGAACTAAGTCATAGGCATATGATGTTCCGAGTATCGAGGATTATACGCCTTTGTTAGAAAGCCCATTTGATCATCTAGAGTTATCGGGTTCCATATCAGTTTGATACACTGAGCCTAAAGGTTCCCGAAAGGGAAGCCAAGTTTAGGTTAACCTCTAGCAGCTCTATACTTTGAGACTTATGAGGTTACACACATTGCACCTTTACTAAGCTAAATTAAGAACTTATATATGGGGTCTATATCGAGAATAAAACGGAGTGTCAAGCTCAATTTGGATGGAATAAATTGGTCGAACTAGTATACCGAGAAAGAAAAGGGAAAAACTAGACAAGAATGTTGCGAATGGATCATGCAATTAATCTTGCAAGAGTCCACAAAGCAAGCCTGCGCGAGTGCTAGAAGTGCTTGCGAGCTTGCAAGCACTGCTTGGTAGTGCTTGCGAGAAAGCTCGCAAGCGCTAACAACGCTTGGAGAGGCTAGCGAGGCTTGCCTTGCCTGGAAAGCAACTGCGTGAGAAATCTCACGCAGCAGCTTGCACAAGCTTGTAAGCCCATGTGGGATTGTGCTTTACACCAATCCCATATCAGTTTTGAGGGAGCATTTTTACTCACCCTTAGGCTATAAATAGCCTTACTCTTCCCTCCTTTCTCCTCACTTCAACTTAGCTTTCTTCTGAGATTTGACTCCTTCTTCTTTACGAGTTTTTGCGAGATCCTCCACGAGTTTCTCCGCTTTTGTAAGAATTCTTTTAAAGGCTTATTCCTTTTCTGGGAAGAGCTTCCTCAGTTGCTTATTAACTTAGCCGTCTAGCAGATGCTTGTTAACTAACGAGTTCTCCCTCTTTGTGAGGTTTTGGTTTGTGGGGTCTATGTGGACGTATCATAGAGGCCATCCTAGTTTGGAGGATTGTGCTAATGAAGTGCTTTTGAATTGCTCTAAGGGATCACCGCATGAAAGGGGAAGGAACGCATCAACTTGTAATGCTCTAAACTTGGATGCTCGGTTTCTTTTATTAAGTTTTACAAACTTATAAGCATCTATAGAATGTTTCAATTGAGATTATGTCAATCATGCCAAGCTTAGGAGATCTTTTAGGGTTAATCTTAAGTTTTGAAATTCCACCGTACAAGTTCGCATATTCAATAACTGTCTTAATTAACCATCAATGGTATCAGAACCTGCCTTATGTTATGCATGATTGATGATAATATATTGGAATAGTATTTTCTATGAATTGATTAAAGTATGCTACGCATAACTTAGGTTTCAATTCATGTTATAGAAAATTATGTGATTACTAGATAAAGGTTTTGCTCAAACTTAATATAGGTGATTATTATATAAATTAACAATGTTTTACCACACGAGTAAACGGTTAAAATTGAGGGTCATCCAGAACTTCACTTGATTAAAAGAATGAAATCTTTGAATCATAATTGTCTATGGTACAATAAATCGAAGTGCTCATGGTTATTTTGGCAAGGATTGGTCTTGGATGCTGATTTACTTTAAGGAGGCCTCTCTTACTTGGAAATCTTCATCGATATTAGGTTCAAGAGTACCTAAGGGAATTTTATGGCTTAGTTGATTTCTAGTATGGGAATTGGATTCCACATATAGTTTTACAACCATTGTTTAGTTGTTAGATTAAAACTTATAGACATGGGTGCAAGAACTTAAACATGAACCTTGTTTGTTTTACATCCTATGTGGAGTCTTGACATAATAGAATGATTACAATGTACCAGGCCTGAGCATAATTCCTTAGATTTATAATTCCAAATAGCATAGAATTATTATCATAATCATATCCATTGTTAAATCCTAGACTAGGGCAAGACCAGTTGCACCAATAAAATCCCTACAACAATATTAAGATGGTAAATTGTCTTCCCGTAATAAGTCATGATACGACACTTATTAACAAATGTAAGGATATGTACAACATGCTTTCCCTTAACATGTGTTAGGTCATGAGACTAGATGGGGTTAATGCCTTAACCAAAATAAATTAGCTGGAACTAATGCAAGATTGGAGACACATTTGAGGAGTCGTACAATTTTGTACGCATGTCTTGAGAAAGAGAACTCAAAAAGACTAGCAATTGCATGGAATGAAAATGGACGGGTTCCACTCATGGTTATCTATTATGGCTTGTCCTGTTATAGCGGGTTCACAATAGACAAACTATGGATGCTACCTACTAAGGAAAATTGGTTTGACCAGATTTTCCCAAAATTCAATAGAAGGGGCTTTCTGAATGTCGATAAAATGGTAGGAAATATATATTTAATTAAAGACCTTGTATTAAATGCATGTACATATACTAATATCTAAACAATTTCTATATTATATATAGGTTGATCAATAAATCTAAACATAAACCTCAGCTCAATTATTGATAACAAACTAGATGGTTTGAACTTTACTGATTGGTTCAGGGTAGTGAGGGTAGTCCTCAGATTTGAAAGGATAACTTATGTTTTAGATGAGCCCCTCCTTAACAAATCTGATGCTAATGCCAATGAACATAAGGCATGGGAGAAGCACATAAAGGATTGTGAAATGGTAACATGTATGAGCGGGTGACACGGAGCGGTGGGCCGAGAGTGCGCGATTTCGTAGGCGCGGTCCACCGGGGTGTTTGAAAAAGAGAAAAGCACCGGGTCGGGGACCCGAAAAAAAGGTTGAAAGAGAAAAAGGCAAAAAATGTTTAAGATCGGTTCGAACCCGAATCTGCCGTCTCTTAGTGTTGAGTCACCACCTAGATTAGCTCTTTCCAGGAATTAGAGTCCTGTGAGGCTCAACATCCAGGGGATAACCCACCAAGACATAGAGATTCGGGTCCGGGATAAGTTGCTTATTTCTTATATGATCACATTAAATTACATCTACAGAAAACCGTTTTCTTTTAATTGTGCATATTTGCACTTAGGTCGTTTTGGAGTTTATATGCATGAACCACGTATTGCAAAATAATAAATCATTCACAAAGCGGAAAAATAAACCATCCACAAAAAACTGTAAATAAATGCGGAAAGTAAATGCGGAAAATAAAATTACAAGGCTTTAAAAATCGGGGGATGCAACCGCCCGCTAACCTATTAATTACATTTCCCAAAAATTGAAATTGCGATACTTGAAGCAAAATTAAAATCCTAAACATACATCTAATCCTAATCTACCTGCATCCACAAAGGTTATCACAGGGGATATATCACATATATTCGATTTGATTTTAGCGAGGCCCA
>CATIWQ010030127.1:0-10887 GCA_949673415.1 Euphorbia schlechtendalii
ACACCGACTAATATTAGACGCATATCTATATGGAACTTTGACATGTTAAAGATGGTTGTTGGATACATAAGAGGACATGTGTTAGAAGTTGCGAGATAAGGGTGCAACTCTTTTTGAATTCCTAAATCTTCCAAATCTTGACGAGCCTTTAAGTGGTCTTTTATCTTAACTTATGAGATTCATCAAGAAATTTCCTATGACCCATGTAACACATTTTCTTGCTACTTTTCAAATACATTGAAGTGGTCTCATAATTACATGGTGGATAAGCTACGAAACCTTTTGTACCATAACCCGATAACATCGCTAATCTAGGAAAATCACTAATGGTCCATAATACACTTGTAAGAAATGTAAAGGTCTCATCAGCCTTAACATCATATGTTCGTACGCCAACATCCCACAAATCTTTCAGCTTCGAGATTAAGGGTTGCGTATAGACATCAATGTTGTTTCCGGGAGATTCTAGACCAGGTATAAGTGTTGAAAGAATAAGATTATCTACTCTCACACTCAACTAAGGTGGAAAATTGTAATTGACCAACACAATAGGCCATGTGCTATGAGTTGTACTCATTGTGCGATAAGGATTGAAGCCATCAGATGCTAAACCCAATCTGACATTTTGTTTTTCTTAAGAAAATAAGGGATAGTTGCCATCCATAGCCTTCCATGCCTCGCCATCAGCTGGATGTCTTAGCTTGCCATCTTTATTTCATTCTTCAGCATGCCATGTCATAAGTTTAGCGAAGTCTTTGGCCAAAAACATCCTTTGCAGCCTTGGTTTAAGTGGAAATTACCTCATTACCTTAGCTGGAACATGTGGAATCAGTCCTTCAATTTCATTAATAAGAGCACCATTATTTTTCACCTCTTTCCACCTAGATAAATCCACAAATTTTGCAAACTTCCTCGCTTTCATTGACACCCCAATACAACAAGAAATCATTATAACATGCATCTATCTTTTGATAATCAAAACCTAAATCCTTGATGGTATTCTTGGCATGATTAAAAGATTTTGGTATGTTGGCATGGGGGAAAGAGCTTCAAAAACTCCATAATCATAGTGAAAAGCAAGTTTCAGTCATTCCGTATTCATACTTGATGTGGTACATCTTGACAATAAAACTTAAGTAGAAACATTAACGCAGCCAAGATATAAAGGCTGTTTTACCTCCTCAATAAGCCGATAAAATTTTCGTGCATATGCATAAGCTCCTTTATACTTCCCTTCATCCTACCCTTCATTCTACCCATCATAATTGATAGCATCTTGATAAGTGGCTTGCAACATCATTTGTAAGTTATCTTCGGGCGGTGTTGACATCTTTATGATTGAAATATCGTACATGAATGAGTATAAGTTGGAGAAGGTCCATTGCAGATGAGATGATCAAAGATCATATCAGGAGAATGCCATTTTTGAATGCGATAGTATTTGCAAGGACACCTTATTTCGGATCCTTCGACAAAAGTTGCAAATGCATTTTCCAAAAATGCATTCACCCCAGCAATATATTCATCACTAAAATGCGAAGAATGAATCCATTTTTTCCCTTCATTAGCCATTGCTATAACATGAAGAATGATGCTATCTTAGAGTTTAACTACACATCACATATTATTTATCTACTGAGTTACTAAATAACATATATTATGCATATCCTTATTAAGTAAACAAAAAAACAAGAGTAATTACTATACTAAACAAAACTGCAATTTCGTTGAAAATAGCAAGATTTGAATAGCAGTTAACATTAAGCGAATTTGCACTCACATGCCTCACTTATTATTCAAAAATAATAAATTTGGTTAAACCAACCACATTATATATAACTAATCAACCACAAAAACCACATCACTATAAAAGATCAAAGTTGTAACCATAAAAATGTAACCAATTATCCACATGTAAAAGACTAAAGCAAAACTAGCTCATATTCGAGATTAAAGTTTCAGATTCCATCATAAAAATAGAACTAATGCTGCTCATTGTACATTAAAGTATTTACACAAGTTTCAGACTAAAGTAGAACTGATTACAATGCAACAAATCAACTTCAGTAGTAGAAACCATATTCTAAGAACAAAACAGGAATAGACAAAACATCATTCATAGGAAGGGACTTCAACATTAAATAATCAATTACATACCTAACTCTGGATTTCAAAAATTAAAAAATGAAAGTAGTGAATACCTTAAGAAGCCTAGTAGACCCCAAACACAGAAACTCTTTTACCCCTTCTATTTTCTATGGCCAAATGTGTAAAACCTAATTTATCAAACAAGTTGAAGTTGATTTTCAGTATATATTAGACCATATGAAACCATTAAACGAAACTTCAATAAAAAATTTCACACGGATTTAGGGAAAACTGACCCAATAATTTGTAATCCACCAGCAGCTAGGTCTCGGTAGAAATTGAGAAGAAAAATCCTGCAAATTTTGATAAAAGAGATGAAATAAACAATTGGGGGGTTGTGGATTTCAATTTCAGAAAGGATTCAACAAATTTGGAAGAAGACTTACCCGATTTTTGTTACGCACCGACAGCCTAGGTCTCGAACCAAATGGTGGAAAAAAATGGTTGAATTTTTCACAAATTGGATGAAATCACCAAATTGGAAGATTATGGGTTTCAATTTCAGAAAAGATTGATGAAAAGGTGGATGAAAGATTGAATGAATATAAGAACAGAAATGGGGATTGTTTCTGTGAAATTTTTGGTTAGCTTGAGGGAGATGAGAGAGAGGGGAGATAATTGCACTATATATATTTTTTATTTTTTTTATTTTTTAATAGAAAATTTCCATCTAATACTTAGCAGGAGATTTCCCGCCATCATTTTATGCACTGTTCATGAAGGTTTTTGCAACGCTTAGATTGAAAGTGTTGCGATGAAAGTGTAACTGATCAACAAAAATATCTATTGCAACACTTTCCAAAATGTGTTTAGAAAAATCCTTTTTTCCTTCAAATATCACAACACTTCGATCCAACACTGGCCATTCTGGTTGCGACAGGCCATTTATGGCGCAGTGCTACTATCGCTAAGGAACACCCTCTATTTGTGGAGGAAGAAGAAATTATTCTAATGTAATTTCTATTTTGATAAAATTTGTGTGTAAGACCTTTATTATAGAATCCAAACTTTAATTTACTTGTTTGATGTTTCACCTAATGGTGCCATGCATTCATATGAGTCTATATATAACATCATTAGCATATGTGATGTTTCTTTCCATGAAATCAACTTGGGTACAAATGAACCATCTATATACAATGATTTAAACCCTAGTAAAAAAAGAGAGAATAAAAATGTATTTAGACATCACGTTAGTGCTTTTTCCTAGTCCGATGAAGACATGTCGAGCCTTAACAAAGCTGTTGTAGAATGTAGAATTTTGACTTATCCGATGTCTAAACCAACAAAGTGGAAATTGAATACATCTAAAATTGGCAGAAGTAGCGAAGCAACTCGAAGCCATAGTCCCCTGAGGTTGCGACAGTTATGCTCTATCTGCTAGCCAATATTCTAGTTATCGAAGAAGCACTAACCAATCATAGAGAATGAGATGTGTCGGTCGGCCTCCGACAGAATCAAGAATTTTTTTATCAATCCATTAGTTCTTAAGCCGCAAACTCTCAGCAAGCTTCTTACCTTATATTAAGCAATCAAAGAGTGCTTAATAGGGGCAATACTTATCAAAGAGAAAGATGACAAGCGGCTGCATGCGGTGTACAATCTTAGCAAAAAGCTTCTTGAGTATGATAGACGATATATGGTTGTAGGGAAGATATGTGCAAAAATGGTCTTGCTCACTGAGAAGCTCAGGAACTGCCTCCAATCATACAAATTCATGTAGTGGCTAAGATTGATCCAATGAAATAGTTGTACCAATCCTGACATTAGCCGATAAGCTCTCTCATAAGTTCCTTCTCCTCTCTAAATTTTATATTGAGTATGTTATGAAGAAGGTGATTAAAGGCCTAGCAATCACCAGATTCCTCACCAATCAAGCCGTTGGGTCTAACTATGTCCAAAATGTAACTTTCCCGATGAGTAGCTAGTGGCTGTAGAGCCAACGAACGAGGAATGGAAAATGTACTTGGACATAGCTATGAATTTTCGAGGAGTAGGTCTCAGGGTTGTCCAGGTAATGTAGCACAATGAAGTCATCCCGCTCTCCAAGCATCTTCAATTTCCTATAACAACTAATGGAGAAGAATATGAAGCACGCCTCTTCGAAATGCAAGCTTTGAGAAATTTCGGGGCAACAAAAGTAACTATCATGGGTGATTCTGCCCTAGTCATCTTGGAGGTTATCAAAGATTACGAAATCAAGGAAGAGTCACTTTGACCCTACCTTGATATAGTATTGTAATTGGCCACAAAATTCAACAAATGTCTATTTCAATATGTACCCTAGATGAGAATCAGTTGGAAGATTCCCTAGATTTACTGGCCTCAATGTCAGAAAGTCCCCAAACCCAACCCATCAGGCTCGTGGTTCTTCAATCATCTAAAGATCAATTTATTATTATGCCATCTCGACCGCCAACAGCATGGATGAGAATTGTTTATATAGGGTTATTGTCCTTTTGATCAGAGATGGAGAATTTTTGTGAGGGCGACAGACTCAAAACAGTTTTCTTTGCATCAGCTGGCTGATCACTTTAGAATTGTAGGGATGATCTCTTTAGGCACGTTGGCAACGACTTGCTTTTGTATTGTGTTTTAGAAAAGGAAGCTTCTCTAATTATGAATCGCATCCATGGGGGAGATTGTGGCCCTCACATGAATGGCTTGGCCTTAACGAAGAAGATTTAATGACATGGTTAATTTCAAACTAAGATGATAGTCGATAGCATCTCTGAGGTGAAGAAGTGTCATGAATTCCAAATCTATGGAGACACTAATCATTTACCTCTATCTGATCTCTACAATCTTTCAACTCCTTGGCTATTCATGTTCTGGGAATCGATATTATTAGTGAGAATTAAGAATTTTTTTATCAATCCATTAGTTCTTAAGCCGCAAACTCTCTGCAAGCCTCTTATCTTCTATTAAGCAATCAAAGAGTGCTCAATAGGGGCAATGCTTATCAAAGAGCAAGATGGTAAGCGCGAGCATGCGGTGTACTATCTTAGCAAAAAGCTTCTTGCGTATGAAAGATGATATACGATTGTTGGGAAGATATGTGCAAAAATGGTCTTGCTCACTAAGAAGCTCAGGAACTGCCTCCAATCATACAAATTCATGCAGTGGCTAAGATTGATCCACTGAAATAGTTATACCAATCCCCGACATTAGCCTACAAGCTCTCTCATTAATTTCTTTTCCTCTTTAAATTTGATATTGAGTATGTTATGAAGAAGGTGATTAAGGGCCTAGCAATCACTAGATTCCTCACTAATCAAGCCATTGGCTCTGACTATGTCCAAAATGTAGACTTTCCCGATGAGTAGCTAGTGGCTGTAGAGCCAACAAATGAGGAATGGAAAATGTATTTGGACGTAGCTATGAATTTTCGAGGAGCAAGTCTCAGGGTTGTCCTGGTAATGTAGTAAAAAGAAGTCATCCCGCTCTCTAAGCATCTTCAATTTCCTATAACCAGTAATGGAGTAGAATATGAAGCATGCCTCTTCGATATGCAAGCTTTGAGAAATTTCAAGGCAACAAAAGTAACTATTATGGGTGATTCTGCCCTAGTCATCTTGGAAGTTGTCAAAGATTAGGAAATCAAGGAAGGGTCACTTCAACGCTACCTTGATGCAGTATTGTAATTGGCCATGAAATTCAACAAATGTCTATTTCAATATGTACCCTAGCTAAGAATCCGATGGAAGATTCCCTAGATTTACTAGCTTCAATGTCAGAAAGTCCCCAAACCCAACTCATCAGGCTCGTGTTTCTTCAATCATCTAAAGATCAATTTATTATTATGCCATCTTGCCAACAGCATGGATGAGAATTGTTTGTATAGGGTTATAGTCCTTTTGATCAGAGATGGAGAATTTTTGCAAGGGGTGACAGACTTAAAACAGTTTTCTTTTCATCGGCTGGCTGATCAGTTTAGAATTGTAAGGGATGATCTCTTTAAGCACATTGGCGATGACTAGCTTTTGTATTGTGTTTTAGAAAAGGAAGCTTCTCTTATTATGAATCGCATCCATGGGGGAGATTGTGGACCTCACATGAATGGCTTGGCCTTAACGAAGAAGATTTAATCACATTTTCAGACTAAGATGATAGTCGATAGCATCTGTGAGGTGAAGAAGTGTCATGAATCCCAAATCTATGGAGACATTTATCATTTACCTCTGTCTGATCTCCACAATCTTTCAACTCCTTGGCTATTCATGGTGTGGGGAATTGATATTATTGGTGAGATTTAATCATCTTTGACTAATGGGCATCAGCATATCATGTTGGCGTTCGATTACTTCTCCAAATGGGTAGAGATTGAATCTTTCACAACTATTACCACCAAGAAGATGGCTAAGTTCATTTATAAGCAAATCTTCTTACCCTGTGGAATGCCTCATAATTTTGTCAATAATGGGGTTCCATTTCAAGGGGTAACGATCGATCTGATTGAGAAATATAACATCATCACTCTTCTTTGTATAGACCATAAGCCAATGGGGTAGTGAAAGCAACGGACAAATCAATTACAAAAATCTTATCCAAAATGGTAACTACTTACTGTAATTGAATAGATAAACTCCATTTGCACTTTGGAGGTACAGAATCAGTGTGCGCACTCCCACATATCAACCCCATTTTCCTTAGTTTATGGGATGGAAGTGGTTCTCCTAGTGGAAATTGAGGACATATCCTTAAAGGGTAGCCATGGAATCTAGGTGGAAAGAGTCAGATCGGGCAAAAGCTAGATTTGAGCAGTTGAATATGATCGATGAGCATCGCATGAGAGCCCTAGATCATCCTCAAATGTATTAGTAGCGCATGGTGAGAGCTTACAATAACAAGGTCGAGCATCAAAGATAGCCCTTGAAAGAGGGGGACTTGTTCTTAAAGAAGCTAAAACCCTCTAAGATTTATGCTAGAGGAAAGATCAGACCCATTTGAGAAGGCTCGCTCACAATTAAAAAGATTCTTGGAAAAGGATGAGTAGAAAATGGACATAGACGATAATGGGTTCATGAATCCAGCTAACCAAGACCATCTTAAGCACTATCACGTGTAGGTAAAAGAATTAAATGATGAATAAGCAACACAACAAAAAAGAAATTATGCAGCAAGTCCGCCAACTTTGCTTCTTCATACAGTTAAGTAAAAATTAGGATAATGAGAGTAAACATTTAGTTGTTAACTTGAAAACCCGAAAGAGCAGGTTAGAAATAGGGTTTAAATCATTGGATACTTTTGTATGCTTGTTATTTTCATTCATTGAAATGTCATTATTGGACTCAGATCCAAGTTCATCCTTGTCACTAATCCAAAAGACTCCCACATCAACCACTCTAGAGTACCTCATCGCAACAAGAACATTAGCTAGCCAGGCCAAAGAAACCGAAGATATATCACATCCTCATGCATAGTCATATACTCATACAAGCATGCATGCAAACAATTAGCTAAATAATTATATAACATGATGTGAGCATTCAAATTAGTTCATTCACATGCATATATATGCGTGAATAATTTGTCATAGGATTATATCACCACTATCTTGCGTGACTTAATCGTGTTGCGCCAATGTTTTATCGTGTCATATTTTAGAAATTAGCAATTAAATCAAGGGGCAGTTCTACCTCGATTACATGGCCAAACTCTTTCACTTAACCAATTTTGTTCATGTTTTAACTCTTGATTTAAGGGGAAAAATATTTTGCGTCCGCAAAGTGAACCAAAGAGTTAAAACGCATCACACATTAATCATAAATCATTTTTTCTTACATGGAGATTTTTCTTAGCCACATTTTGGGGATCAAAATCAAATCAAATCTCTATATAAACATTTTGGAAATCAAAGCCTTACACACCCCTTACTAATAAAATCAATTATATCCCCATTTTTTCTACCAATTACTAAATATCCATTCATTAAATCAATATTACTTCCTAAATCTTTTCCCCCAAGAAATTGCATATCCAAGGGAACCGTATCTCCCCGTCAATCAAACCTAGATCCTTGTAAGGGGCCAATTCAACATTTCCAAAGGCACCTTTGTAGTATTTTTAGAATAGGCCGAATTTGTTCGACTCAATTAATTTTCTCTTCAATTTAATTCTTGACTGAAGGGGTGAAATATTTTATTTTCAAAATGTCAATCAAGGAGTTGAAACACATTTATTGAAACTAATAAATCAAAAAATAATTCTATTGCATTTTCAAATTTCTAAACCAAACCACTCATCATTTCCAAGAGATTGCAAAAATCAGGAAAACACCATGTTAGGGATGTCCAAGGAGCATGACGGTCTTTCATGATCTAACATCAACTTCAGTACCCTTTTCAAGGTGAATTATGTAAGATCGAAAAAGACCATGTCAAAGATTTCCTAAGAGCACAGCGACCTTTCATATTTTGGGGATATCTTCGACACGTAATTTCCAACCAACAAGCATCACCTCATCAGCTGGGTACAAAATTCTAGAACCCAACAAGCATCATCTCGGAAAGACAATTGGGTACAAAATACCAAAGGTCAACCTCATCAACAATGAATAAAATCATAGAAACAAACAAGAATCACCTCAAGGTGAAAACTACGTACAAAATCCTTGAACTTAACCTAGTCATCTGGGTATAAAATCATAGAAAATAATAAGCATCACCTTGGGGACACAACTAAGTACAAAATCTTGGAAGCCATCCTTGGTAACTGGGTACAAAATCTTGGAAACCAATAATCATCACCTTAGGATGATAATTGGGTACAAAATCTTAGAAGTCAACCTCGTTAACTAGGTATAAAATCCTAAAAACCAACAAGCATCACCTCAGGAAGACAAATGAGTAAAAAATCCTAAAAGTCAACCTCATCACATGGGTACAAAATCTAGGATACCAACATGCATCACCTCAGGAAGGCATCATGGAACATTAATCTTAGAAGTTAACCTAGTCAGCTAGGCTCTTATATCCTAGAAGATAACTCAAACAACTATCGTGGAAGACAATTGGTATTTTAATCATGGAAGATAACCTTGTCAGCTGGGCACTTTAATCCTAGAAGATAATTCAAACAACCTCAAGAAGGAAACTAGGCACTTTAATCCTAGAAGTCATCCTTATTAGCTAGACAATTTGATCTTAGAAGATAACTCAAACAACCTCGAGAAGGAAATTGGGCACTTTAATCTTGGAAATCAAGCTCACCAGCTAGGCTCTTTAATCTTGGAAGATAACTTAAACAACCTCGGGAAGGCAACTAGGAGCTTTAATGCTAGAAGTCAATATCATTAGCTAGACACTTTAATCTTGGAAGATAACCTAAGCATCACCTCAAGAAGGCAACTAGACACTTAAATCCTAGAAGTCAACCTTGTCAAAGTTCCAAGTAGTGTGTCTATCTTTAGTAATGAAATCACACCATCACAAGTATGATTTCTAATTATTACTCTTTTCATGTAACCATTCTGACCTATGTTAGTAGTGAACACACGAGGGGCAGCATGTGGGCACGGGATTTTTGGTCCCTCTCATGAAACGATGATGAAAGCATATTATATTCATACTTGCTCCCAGACTTTTATAGACCCATAATCAGGGCGTAATAAGTTCTCTTATCCTTTCAAACATTTAAAACATGTTAATATAATTTATTTAAGTTATAGATAATTTTATTTTATAGGTTTTGCTCATTTCGTTCTTGTTTGGAGTAAAACAAGTGTTTTTAGCCTTAAAAACCTTGTTTCATTCATTTTAAATAAGTACATAATAAATAAAAATATATTAAAAAATTAAAAGTTAAATTTTATGTGTTAGGAAAATTAAAAAAGATTTAAAAAGCCAAAAAATCATTTTTGAGATTTTTCAGGAAAACCAGGACCTCGGGGGTCACCCGGGAACCGGTGCCCCCTAGCCAGTTTATTTAGACCCAGTCAATCTAACTAAACTTGCACCGGTTCTCATGCTTAAAACGACATTCGTTTAACCTAAAGGGGCACCTGGTTTTTTCTCGGATTTCCCCTTTTTTCCTTTTTTACCCTAACTTCCCACTCTACCCTTACTTTTTAACTAACCAAAAGGGGTATAAATTGGTCCAAACTTTGAGGAGAGACAGAGAAAAACACATATTTCAGCAACTTTTTAGGATTAGTGAGGTTGAGAGAGAGAATTTAAAATACTTTGGGAAGTTGAGAAATCCACATTAAAAGGATTTTTTCTCCATTTTTTTGAATTCCTCTTGGTTTGAAGCCTAAATACCTTTGGTAAATCTCTCCCTTATCTTTTTGAGGAACATAAATCATAAGAAACCCATCCACTTTATCATGTTTTTTTAATTATTTTTGTGAAACTTGCAATAAATCAATAAAAATCAACAAAAAAAAGCTTGGGGGACTCTTTTCTTGGTGTTTCTGGCTCTAAAATCATTTGGAACATGTTAAAGGGGTAAGCTTCTGATTTTTTTTAGAATTATTGGCTTTATTTGGTGTTTATTTTGAGTTTTTGGGTGTTTTGGGGGTGACAAATGGTAAAGTAACATGAAGCCACTTTAGTTAGATTGGTGCCTCCCTAACAAAACCGACCCCAGTTTAGTTTCATCGGCACCTCTATAGTACAATATAGAGGCACCAGAAAAAGTAAACCCTTGCCACTTTTATTAGAGAGGCACGACCTAAGATAGATTGGTTTAAGCTTAACATATATAGGCTATACTGAATTTTTTAGAATAGTTGATTCG